>PVIA01002248.1:0-221284 GCA_004024845.1 Tonatia bakeri
TGATGAACTCTTTTAACTTGGCCTTGTCTGAGAAGCACTTTATCTGCCCTTCCATTCTAAATGAAAGCTTTGCTGGATAGAGCAATCTGGGATGTAGGCCCTTGCTTTTCATGACTTGGAATACTTCTTGCCAGCCCCTTCTTGCCTGTAAGGTCTCTTTTGAGAAATCAGCTGACAGTCTGATGGGAACCCCTTTGTAGGTTACTGTCTCCTTGTCTCTTGCTGCTTCTAGGATTCTTTCCTTCATTTTTACTTTGGCTAATGCAATTATGATGTGCCTTGGCGTGTCCCTCCTTGGGTCCAACTTCTTTGGGACTCTCTGAGCTTCCTGGACTTCCTGGAAGTATATTTCCCTTGCCAGACTGGGGAGTTAGTTACACAGTGACTTTTAGAAGAGGGTCCATTTCACACTCTCTGTGGAAGTGCAGGCTTCACGCTGTGTGGGTGCGGACACTGAGTACACCAGCGCTGACACCTTCGCAGCATTCCATTTTGAAATACCATTTGTCACCTGTTTATAGAGCCCTCTACTTGATTAGCTATTTAAGGGTTCCCCCCCCCAGTTATTCCACTGACTAGAAGATGCCCTTTTTACACATTCTAACAACTCTGAAATGCATCTTATAAATTATCGTATTTTCTAATTCAATGGAAAAATTTTCTTTTCTAGGTGGCACACCTAGAAAAACATCCTTGTTGAAATAAACATCCTTATGTCTACATTTTTTTTTTAACTTGAGAATATTTTTTGGAATTCTTAAAAGTGGAATTGTTGGGTCATTTTATGTTCTGGTACTCATTACCAAGCCACTGTTCAGAAAGATTTTATTGGGACAGATCTCCACTGACAGGAGGCAACAATACCCATTTCCCCACACCCCAGCCACCAAGGGTGGAGTCAATCTGCATCATCTTTGCTAAGCTGACAGGCAAAATGACCTCGTTTCTGTTTGAGTTTTTTTTTCTTCACTTCTTTCCTCACTGAAGCCAACTTACGTTAGAGAGGATGTCCAGTAAGTCACTCAGTAAAGAGCTGCTGCCCGTGCCTGGCAGGCAAGCAAAAAGCAGGACCGCGGGTACTTACATTTCCAGTTTACTCATCTTGACAGTTCAGAGGGGCGTTTCTACAGCCATAAGATGGGACTAACAATGCCAACCTTTCAGTGTCCCAAATTAGAAGTAATGCATACCTCCGTGGCAGACAGTAAATGCACCATAAATGGCAGCTGTTCAGTAATGACTGCAACTATCATGGCTCACAGAGGCGACACTTGAAAGCCCCTAAAGGAGCATTTCATTTCCTTACTAACTTCTTTCTCCAAACAGGAAGGACTTGTCTTCAGCCAGCCTTCCAAAGACAGCCTTCCAAGAGGAGTCGTGTAGGAACTTCAACTTCAGTTACCCTCAGCACCCATTTGGACACATCCCTCCGGGTGATGGGGGTAAATGAACACAACGGAAGGCAAACCACCTGCCTGCTGTAAGAGCCCTCAAACAGCCCGCATTCTTGGAAGAGTAAATGCAACATTCCGGGTTTAGTCACCACGACTGATAAGAATTCTTTTTTTTTTTTTTAAAGATTTTATTTATTTATTTATTTTTTTTAGAGAGGGAAGGAGAGAGAGAGAGAGAGAAACATCAATGTGCGGTTGCTGGGGGACATGGCCTGCAACCTAGGCATGTGCCCTGACTGGGAATCGAACCTGCGATGCCTGGTTCGCAGCCCGCGCTCAATCCACTGAGCTATGCCAGCCAGGGCGACTGATAAGAATTCTTATCAACAGGCAAAGAAATGCATACTGCTATTAGCACTTTAAAACGGTGAAGAAAACAGAAACCACCCAACCTCTTAATCTTTTTAGGTTTGGTAATTTAAACACTTAAAAGGGATTCGCATGCCAACATCCAGCTGTAGCCAATCAAATCCTAGTTCTCAGAAGCATCCTCAATGGGCACTTTTTTCTCACTTACACAGGAGACTTACTCAAATGCCCCCAGCTGACAGGCTGAAGTCCCTCCGTGCTTCCTTTCAGTCTTTCTCAAACAGCCCCCGTCCTGCATTCCTAGTCTCCGACACCCACACAGGTCCCTGCAATCTCACTACCTGATTACTGCAACCTTCCAGGCTGGGACCCCAGGCTCGCCTCCTGGCAGCACGTCACACACAGAGCACACCTCTCGTCAGCTAAAAACCTCCAGAGGCTTCTCAAGGAGGAGATCAAACTCTTCCTGAGTTTTTCTTACGTAGCTCCAATTCTAAACTCCTCATTTTCTACTCCGTCACTCGCGGTCTCCAACCTGACGCCAGCATTCCTGTCTCTCAAACACAAGCACAGCCGCCCTTCACCGCCCTGCCCTGCCCTCTTCTCTCACAAGGTCTGAGCTCAAGTGACACTTCTTCTTCATAGCTCTCTCTGACTTCAGCTCCCACCAGTCTCTTCCCTTCCTAATCACTGTGGCAGTTACAGCGTCAGCACCCCATTAAATATTGGTTCGCTACTAAGTACTGAGTTTGCAATCTTGCACAGATCATTTAACCTCTATGGGCCACCATTTCCTCCTCTGTAAAATAATGTCTAAAATAATAAATTTTAAAAGGTCTTTTCCTGCCCTGGCTGGTGTGGCTCAGTGGACTGGGTGCCAGCCTGTGAACCAAAATGTCACTGGTTCCATCCCCAGTCAGGGCTCTGCCTGGGTTGTGGGCCAGGTCCCCAGTAGGGGACGTGTGAGAGACAACTACACGTTGATGTTTCTCTCCCTCTCTCCCTCCCTCCCTTCCTCCCTCCCTTTCTCTCTCTCTAAAAATAAATAAATTTAAAAAAATTTTTAAGAAAGGTCTTTTCCTGTTCTAAAAACCCTAATTTACATACACTGTGTACCGTCATCTCACTTCTCTTCTCCGATGTTAGAATACCTGGAGGGAGGAAGTGCATCTTCTCCTTTCCAACTCTCAGAGCGGCCTACCCCAGGGGACGCTGGCTCAAGGAGACGCTCAGTGACTGACAGCCAAACAAGGTCAGCAGCGCCGAGACAGAAGACTTCAAAAATCAGAGACCTACTTCCACAGCAGACTGTGCAGCTGGTACAGGCAGGCGGTGCCAGACTGAACCGAAGACACCTACACGGCGCGCTGCTGGCTCCCGTCCAGAGGCAAAGGTCTGCCTCCGCGGAGAACAAGTAGCCGCTTCTAGAACGGAACGAGCACACGCGGGAGAGCGACACACGACCCTAATCCCCGCATGGCGCTGTCTGAGGTTCGTGCCACTGAGCCCCGCAATGACAGATGCAGCTTGTAGGCGAGCTTAGACGCTTCGGTGCTCCAGGACCCGCTTCGGTGCTCCAGGAGCCGGGGCCTCCGTCGGAGGAGAACTCCCGGGACATCTCAAGCCTGCCCTACAATGGTGGGGAGCGCCGCTGCGCAGGCCTGAAACCTGCGAGAGCGTAAGAGCAACCGCTCCCATTTCTACGCCCCAGTGCCTCCCTAGTAAGAACACAGGCTTTCACGAGAGGGAAAGTAACAAAGGCAGATACGTTGAAGCGTTCGATTCTATTTTAGGCTTCCAGTAAAATGTCTTCATTTTTCTTTTTCTCTCAGGGCAGCACAAGTCAACGTGTAGATGGAAAGTCAGGCAGTGGTCTGCTGGAGGACAGCACTCTCACTAACCAGAAGTCAACCAACCAGGGCTCCGAGGCAGAGAGAGGAGGTGACCCTCCCAGAACTCCAGGGGAAGGGGCAGAGAGCAAAGCCCCTTCCATTTCATTACAGTCAAATAAAATGTATTAACACCAACATGTATGTGCCCCTTTATCAAGAGACAACCAGTATATCCCCATTTTAATCAAGTTTGAACTGGTCAATGCTATTCCAGCCAGTCCCAAACATGTTTTGGCTCACAGCTAAGGCCCTAAAGAGTTATCAAATCAGCCCTGGTTGGTGTGGCTCAGTGGACTGAGTGCCGGCCTGCGAAGTGAAAGGTTGCGGGTTCGACTTCCAGTCTAGGGCACGTGCCTGGGCTGCAGGCCAGGTCCCCATTTGGGGGTGTGAGAGGCAACCTACCAGTGTCTCTCTCACACATAGCTGTTTCTCTCCCTCTCTTTCTCCCTCCCTTCCCCTAGAAATAAACAAACTTTAAAAAATTAAAAAACTTATCAAGTCAAAGCCACTCAAATGAAGCCAGTTCCTCTTTAGTCACTCCTTTAATCAAATGAAGAAAAGAACTGCCTTTTTTTTTTTTAACAGCACTTAACACAAGGCGATGTCCCTCATGGCCCTCCCCTTTACTCAGCTGCCTCACCGATTATGAGACAAAGGGCAACTACTGTATCATTGCTTTTTCTTTTCTGGAGTAAAGCCACAAGATTACTAACAAACAGCTAATGGCCACCATTCAAAAGGCAATAATGGCATTGTGACTTCATATGCCAGTTATCTACCAAGTTGGAAAGAACCAAATATACATATTTTTCTCTCTTCAAAGAAAATCTGAAATTAAATGGGATTCTTTCTCTCCCATCATGAAAATTTCTGGGGGAATAATGTCAGACAGTATCAACTCCTCTAATTATAGGGTGGGGAAGAAGAGTTTCTACCCTTGTTCAAGAGGTTACCAATTAAGCTTGGAGAATTTATAAAATGTTCATGGTGGAGGAAAAACTTCAGTGATAGTAAACAGGGAAAGTTCTTGTCTAAAAATTGTTTAAAAATAGTCCTCAAATACCCCATTTTTGTTTTACCTTGTTACTTTAGTGCTAAATATGCAATAGGATAAACTTAGAGAAAAACAGGAATCACCGGGCTTCGTTCAAGTTTTCAGGGTAAGTTTAATAGAGAAATCAGTTTGTACTTAAACAAACAATCAAAACCCCCACCAGAAAACAAAAAAGTTGGCCCCAAAGGGGTTTTGTACAGGCTACAAATGTGAGTACTCAAGCAGCCGATCTTATGATATCACAGTGGGCAATCTGCTGAAAACAGTAACCACCTACGAAAACATCAAACTACCTCCTCTGTACACTAATGACACAGAGTCACTCAGCAGTCAGAGTTACACTAGCCCTCCAGTAAAACAGAACCGCAGGACTCGTCACTCTACAGCCTACAGCTGGCTCTGTCTGCTCTCTGGCAGTCCAGGGCTGCCTCTGAGAACACCCTCGGAGAGCTCGGCATCACAGCAGCAGCTCTGAATGGAACACAGTTTCCTTCTCCTTGGAAGGTTCTCCGCTGTCACCTCCTGTGAAGTAAAATCTGCACACCTAGCACTGAACTCCTGTGCAGTAGCTTCGGAGAACTCTACGCCTCTGGAAACGGCAGGAAAACAGTAACTCCCCCTAGGTCTACATGACTTGAAAAGTTTTTTTTTTTAAGAGAGAGTGAAGGTGGGGTAGTGAGAGAGACAAAGACGGACAAACAGACACTGAATTTTGTTATTCCACTTACTTATGCATTCATTGGTTGACTCCTGTATGTGCCCAGACTGCTGATCGAACCTGCAACCTTGTCATTTCCAGATGATGCTCCAACCAACTGAGCTACCCAACCAGGGCAAACCTAGTTCTTTTAAAAAGACCAGCCCTGACGGATGTGGCTCAGTTGGGCGTCATCTTGCAAAGCAAAGGTCTTCCGTGGATTCCCCGTTAGAGCACAAGCCTAGGGCCACGGGCTCAGCCCAACTGGGGCACATCCAAGAGGCAACCCACTGATGTTTCTCACATTGTTTTTTTTCTCGTCCTCCCTTCCTCTCTCTAAAAATAAATAAATAAAATCTTGTAAAAAGTAAAAATAATAAAAAGGACCCTATTTCTAAATTTCTACTTTCTTCCTCTTTGTAAAATTCTAATAATTTCATTCGGGGATAGTCAACAAACGGTGGCAAATTCCAGCAATTTGACTAAGGCTCAGAGAAATGTTAAAACTTGAGACATGGTGAAAATGCAAACATTGAAGTTCAAGTTTTCCTCATTTAGAGCTGACACTATTCAATAACAGCCACCCCTGTAAAAAATAAATGACATATCCTAAAGGGCAAACTGCTCCAGTCAGTGAGGTGAACCATACAATTGGGTGGAAAATGAACACTCACGTGAATAGTGGGGTTCAAAATGGGCTGCAAACTGGAAAGCAGCTTACTTTTTTCTGAACTGTCAGCAGGGCCCTTCTGTGCAATTACAGTTTAATATGGGGTAATTGCTCCTCAGGTTTCTTCTAAGAAAATAAAAATCTGACTTGCACAACAGCAAACGGAACCGTATTATTTAGAACTTCATTAGTTTTTTCAAAAAGAATAAAAACACACCGACTTCTTTAATGAGTTTTAGCATGTATTTCTAACTACCTCTCTAAACTAGGGGAAATTAATTTCTAACCGACTGGGATCATGTTCCAGAATGCAAAAATAACTTGTGACTATTAAAATAAGACTAACTGAGTGCTTTTACATAAACACTTCAAGTTTAGGTCTTTCAAAACATCCTCTAATTTTTAATAAAACTCTCCGAGGCAAAGCAGCCCACTCTCGCACATGCGTGCCCACTGCGGTCACATTGCTCTGCCTTTACTTGGAACAGCACCCACGTCAACAAGCAAAAAGAAACACTCACGGCATCCACACAAAGGCAGTTAAAGACCACACGTCACACACCACCCTCTAAGTCAGCGCTAATATTCCACTCAGCGTCCACCTCTGCCGTCCAGACTGCACACGACGGCGCCTGTGAAGAGTGGGCGACGAGAAAAGGAGCGTGGCTTCTTTGTGTGTGATCCGGGCAAAGGGCAGGTGAGTGCAAGGAGAGGCCACCCAGCATTTGCTTGGCATCAACGCTTACCTTGAGGATGTCCCCCCTTTTGAAGCTCAGCTCGTCGTCCGCAGTGGCTTTGAAGTCATATTTGGCGATGGCTTCCATTCTGAGCGCTGCTCAGAGCTCAGCAGCCCGAAGCAGGGGGAAGGGAGTCTTCCCTGCTGAAGCAACCCAGCAGCGCTCTGGGCTCAGCCTTGCCTCTCTTCTGGGACCGGCTCCTGCACTCCGGGACACACAATGCCACCTTGAATCAGAAGAGGGATGATTGAGAGAAGTGGCCAGGATCGAAGGCAGCCCCGCCCTGCCAATCGGCCAGTAGTCCCAGCCCCCACGCCCCCTGGCTCGGCTGGCTCAACCCTCCTCCCTCCCTTCCAGGCAAGAGCCCCGATCTCCTTCCTCTTTTCTGCCTCAGGCTCAGGCAACTGACAGGCCCGCCGGCCAATGGTGGCAGCTGCTCAAGCTATTCCAGAACACACTTCCTCTTCCTTCCCGCTGGGTGTGCGAGGTATGCAGGAACCGGCTGGAGTCCGTTTGGTCTCCGCCTTTCCTCCCTCACCCCTCACACTCTCTTCTCCAGGCACGAAATGCTGTCCGCTGAAAGGAGGCCTCCCCCTGGGGATGGCCCCCGCTTTTCTCAGTTAATGGGCCTATCTCTCTGCTTTTCCCCTGTCAACCTTTCTGCTTTCCCGAAAATGCTGGGTCCCCTACCCACAGTCAAAAGCAAGCAATGCATGCTTTGGTCCTGAGCTGCTTCGAATTCCCAAAAACCAAGCCTTGGTCTGCTCTGAGGAAAGCAGGAGAAAGTGAACACGGGATCTTCTTTTTTATTCAATTTCCCACTTGAGCACAGGGCACTGAGAAGAAGGTCTAGCTCAGCCTTTTGGTGGCAGATCTGCTGTCCTTGCACAAGGCCTCCTCTCCCCTGCAGATCCCCAAGACTTTGGGGTCCCCAGTAGCCTTTGAAATAGATGTCTAAGGATTAGTATTCCAGACGCAGCCTCCACAGTTTTTTAAGTAGCCTAAGGAACAAAGCCAGAATCCTACTACACTTAAACAGGAATCCCCTTTTCAGAATCGGAGCTGCCAGACCCTGTGTCTGGGGAAAGAAAGTGCAGGGAGAGACGGTGGCAGAGAGGCAAACGTAAGTCTCTCACAGCTGCCTGAGAACAGCTGCTGTGCTCAGAGGCAGAGGGTACTAACTCAAGTGATCCCAGTTTCGTTCTGCAGGTGAGGAGTCTGTAATGAACCTCCGGCAGCGTGCCAGGTGATGGGGAACTATGGGAACTACCGACAACCACTGCCGGGGTAGAGTCCCCAGCCCTGAGTATGAGACCTAACCCAGACCTTTGCGGAACGAAAGGAAAATAAAGCCCGTTCTTGTTTCACCAGTCACTGTTTTCACAGAGGCTAAATAAAAGCAGCAAACAACACAAACACTGGCAGAATGGGGACAGATTATTTTTAGTGACACTCTTCTTGGATAATTACCATCTAGCAGAGAACTCATTTGAAGGGCACGAGTGATTATTATCCTTTTGTTCTAAAGTTAACAAGTGGGGCAGCATTAATCAAGCATAACTGCAAATGGACTAAGCGATAAACCAGCCGAGAGTATTAAGATTAGAGGAAAATGCCCTGGCTGGTGTGGCTCAGAGGACTGAGCGCGGATCTGAGAGCCCAAGGGTCACCGGTTTGATTCCCAGTCAGGGCGCATGCCTGGGTTGCAAGCCAGGTTAGGCCCCCAGTGGGGAGTGTGTAAGAGGCAACCACACATTGATGTTTCTATTCCTTGCTTTTCCCTTCCCTCCCCTTCTCTAAAGATAAATAAGTATTTAAAAGTTTAGAGGAAAATGAGTATTATCAAGGAGAAAAGAAATCACCTGGTAATAAAAAGTCCTTCAATCAAATTCTAGAAGCCAAGCATCTACTGCAGGTAAACTAATAAACCAACCCGATGCTCGCTCTGCCAGGCCAGGCCGGGGTGCCCCGCGTGGCACGGGCCCAAAGGCAGAGGAGCAAGGAAGGTGCCCCGCAAATATTAACCCACGAAGAGCGGTCTCAGCGTATTTATATCTCTGTGTGCCCTCAAAAACCCCTTTCTTCTCCTCTCTGTAGCTTATTTCCTCTAACTAATCACATCTGTAACCTTACAAGTCAGAGCTCTGAAAGTTTATGGACAGAGCAGTTCCCTACCCCAACACCCATATGCAATCACCTTCGACCTTGTTTTTAGCTTTCTCTTTACTCACTTACAATATTCTGATCATATGCTTCCACTGCTGGCCCTTCGTTTACTCCAGCCACCCTCCGCCTCCTGAGAGATGAGGCCCCAACTCCCACCCCTGCCGTTTCCCCTCGCCCCATCCCGGTAATACCACGTGCTCTGGTTTAGAAGCATTGCAACACCAAATATTGTTCACTGGTGATTTAAATAACGTATTACAACCAACCTTCCTTCCTTTCCAGTACAACCCTTCAGTTTTCCATCATCAACAACTGCTTTGCCTGTTTGCTTACTTTCCAATGCGTGCACCTGTTTTTAGTTGTTTACAAGTGCACCCGAGTCTCCGCTACATGCGTCTCAGTATTTCCCGCGGGCCCGACCACGTATTTCACCGGGTCTCCAGGTCTGGCCGTTGGGCTCTACCAGTGACGGGCAGCTGAGAATTCAGCGTATCTAAACAGCCAACCAAATAAAGACTTTCATTTTGAAAAGGGAAATGTGACAGGAGCCCAGCACACCGGCAAGGTGCTACACAGTCACAGGGCTGTGTCTGCCATTCAGGGTGTCAGGTAACTGCAGTGTAACTGAACAGCCACAGCACAAAAACCAAGACACTTCTCAACAGTTTTTCTTCTTGAAAATGCTTCAAGTGACTATTGCTTTTTGAAATACAGTGTGATAGAAATAAAAAACCAAGAACAAGCAATACTTTTGTGCTTGTGCCAAAGAGCATCTCATGGCGAAAACTCGAAGACGTCAGCTTATTAGGTTATCCACCGAAAAGAGCTCGCAGGCCAAAGGAATTCAAAGGGGTGTGTGTCATCACGCACAGGAAAAGAATCTATCACATACGCAACACTAATCACTCAGAGAAATCTGAAAGGGAACGTGATGTATAATGATTTCAATAGGGTAGATGTTGCTGTTCATTTCCCAAGACAATGGGCTGGACGCACACTCAACACTGACGCCTGATGAGAGCCCGTCTCAGCTGCCCCCAGGCCACACCTCAGCAGCCCGTCCCAAGCAGGGAATTCTAAAAAGGAAAGTGCAGCTTGAATTGTTTATTTCAAGCAGTATGCATTATTATACCCTAAAATGCAATCTCCTAAAGGCATTAGTAGGGTTTTATTTTCTCTCCTCCATTTAACTCCCTTCCTGAAATTCACAGAAGTAAAAGACACTGGATCAGTACAGTTTAGTGCTAAGTCTGCACGGTCTCAGAGGGCAGGCTGATGATCCACGTTCCAGTCATTCCCCTGGTGCTGACCAGCTACAATTTGGGGCAAGCCTTTTAAACAAGCCCAGATTTTCTCATTTGTAAAATAGGGGTGATATCACCTACCTTATAAGATTCACTGAGCATTAAATCAGGTAATACAGATAATATACATGAAGTGCTTTGGACAGAGCCTGATGTTAATTCAGTGAAAATAAGGTAAAATGTGACTCTATTTAAAACATACAAGATGTTCAACTTTGCTATGAAAAATGTGCAAATTAAGACAGGGTTTCTTTCATCCACTAACTGGCAAATTTTAAATATATTTACAATATCCAGTCTCTACGATACCCTGGGTAAAACAGCTCCCACACTCTTTATCCTACCCAACGTTCATTCATGTAGCATCCTGGGCAGCTAACGTGCACCCGACAGTGTGCCTGGTACTGGACGACAACACGGGGCTGGCCAGAGGTCTGCTGTCTTTCACACACGATGGCTCCGATAGTGCCTCGCTGCCCTTAACTTCATCCCAAACAATTCTGTTAGGTTGTACTGCGACAACTGTCGTTATCGGCATGCATTTAAGAAGAAAACTTATCAAAATTGGTGAATTTTTGCTCAGCCATTTTAATATTGAACATGGAAGAAAATATGCAACATTTTTTTGGCATATTATCCTTTGTTATTTCAAGAAAGATAAAAATGCACCTGACACACACAGAAAAGATCTGTGCAGTGTGTGGAGAAGGCGCTGTGACTGACTGAACGTGTCAGAAGCGGTTTGAGAGTTTCTTGGTCCTGTTGACATTTTGGCCAAATAATCCTCTGCTGTGGGCTGTCCCACGCACTGGTGGGTGTTCAGCAGCGCCCCGGCCTCTGCCCACTAGAAGCCAATAGCGGGAGACGGCTGACATACTCAAAATATCCAAATCAATAGAGTTATTGGTGAAAATGAAAAATTTTATTTTACAGAAAAGACTAAATGAATTTTTTGTCTAACCCACTAATAAAATCATCAGAGCCCACACATTAGCAGGGAATTAATTAGTTCAATCTTTTTTGAGAGTAACTTTGTGGTATCTATTGACAATTTATCTACTTCCAGATTTATCTCACTGAAAATGTGACACAAATACCAGGTACAAAATGCATGTCCACCTGATCAATATTCACAAGCACATCCATGGGGTAGCTACGTAAGTACCAAGGTACACCACTAATTTTAAAAAGTGAAGAAAAATGACAGTTTATGTTATTTCCACAGAGCAAAACAACACATATTAGTGTGACTAAAGAAAAAACTTGAAAAGTTCACAATGGTTATCTCTGGGATTGAGATCACAGAATATTTTCCTTTCTACTTTGTATACCCAATTATATCTTCAGTTTTTACTGTAAGCATTTATGACTCTTGTAGTTAGAAAAAACAAAAACCAAAATCTTACCGATGCTCTGGAGTTAGATCCGGATTCCAATGCCAGCTCAGCACTTATTGACTGTGTGCATAAAACTGGAGAAATAAGTTGTATTCTGTAATCCCGCCCTGGCTGGTGTGGCTCAGTGGACTGAGCACTGGCCTACCAACCAAAGGGTCACAGGTTGGATTCCCGGTCCAGGGCACATGCCTTGGTTGCAAGTCAGATCCCCAGTAGGGGGCGCACAAGAGGCAACCACACACTGATGCTTCTCTCTCTTTCTCCTTTACTTCCCCTCTCTCTGAAAACAAATAAATAAAATCTTAATCCCTAGTGACCTCATCTGGAAAATGGAACTAACAACAGCATCTACCTCATGAGGCTGTTTTGATTATTAAGAGACAGCACTTGCAAAGGCCTCAGTAGTCTCTCTGGCATAAACCGTGAGGCAGCATCACCAATGCCTTCTTGAATGATTAGTCCACGAGCTTTCACAGTGAATCTAGAACTTCCATCTACATACAGACTCTCTGGTAGGCACATTAACAGTCCTGTTAAGTACAAACTTTAAAATTCAATCGCTCCACATCACAGTCCTAACAAAGCTCAAATATTTACACATAAAAGCTAATCACCTCTGTAGTCACTTATTCTATTAGGCTTTTAAATATTTACTCTGAAAACACAGAAAAGTGTAATTATAAGTTGAGTAATTTAAAGACACACTCCAGTCTCGTTATTTTATGGCTGTATTTGTAACCAGAGTGCTGGTTGTTGGACCAGGAGCTCCAAAATCACCCCATTCAGAGACTGATTCACTGTGGGTGCTTTCCGGGCCTTATGCCCAGAACCTATTTTAAATAAGATCACAGGTAATTCTTGCGCCTACTACACTTTAAGAATCACTGCTGTACTGTAAGGGTACCTTAACCAGATTTTAAACTTGACGTTCCAGATAACGCACTGGAACATCTTTGCATAAAAGAACAATCATGCATATTCGCTTGTCATAACTGGAAAAAGCCCACTTTGACAAAGAAAACCAGAGGCTCTGAATGGTCACTCAGTGGTGACAGAAGGTCACAAATTAAGCAAGTAACTATTAAATTTCTCTCGGGAGAGCACGGTGGGTCTCTACTCTGTACTAATGCATTCTCCGAACTGTTACTTTTCTGCTCTAGGTAACAACCACACGTGCGCTGCAACGCGGCTCCAGGAACTACTGCGGAGACTCCTGTGAGCACCACCGCGTAGCACTAGGTAAAGCCTAGCGATCCCTCCCTCGTCTGAGCACCCTTGCCGAGGAGGCCAACAGCCTCAAGCATTCAAATGCCTGCTTTTAGTGTCAAGGACAGCTGACTGCAAGGGTTAAATTCTTTTTTTATTTTGGAATTCCGAAAATTCTGAACAAGGGAAGGGGCAGCAGAACAAAGTTTTGCTCTTTCTGTAAAAAAAGCCCCAACAACAACAGAAAAGAAGGCTGACTCTAACAGCTCTAAGAAAAGATGCCTGACTGTTAAAAGCCTGGTGAAGAACCTGGGACACTGATATGATATTGTATGCCAACTACCATTTTAAAATAAATTTCAAAATTAAAAAATGTAAAAGCCTGGTACAAAAAAGAGTACTGCCACAATGGGCAAGCTTTAATTGGTCAGAGGTCTAAATAAACTCTATTCCCTGGAATGTTTCACCTTATGTTAATTCAATTTTAACACAAGTCTATGGTTGGTTTTCTTTTCTTTTCTTTTTTTTTTTTTACCTTAACCACCCCACTAAAAGCCAGAAAGAAGCCACCCCAGCCCCAGATTGGCCCAATCTTCCTCACTAATATAAAAGAGGCAGAGGAAGAAAAGCGTAAGCAGACACAAAAGCATGATCTTAAAGTGAAGAAAACTGGCGAAACACAAGTGAGACAAGCAGTTACATCGGGTCCTGGTGACAGTGCTGATTACTTAGGGGTGAATTCAAGCCTCTGAGCCTCCAGTTCCCGGGAGCGGGGGGGGGGGGGGGGGGGGGGGGGGGGGACGGGGACACGACTGAAGTCTCGCACGGCCCTCCAGCAACCCTTCTGGCTGCCCGAAAGAACGCGGTGGACGCTGAAAAAGTGAAGGATACGGCAGCAAGGAGGGTACCTTCCCGGGAGGGACGATGGAACCTTTAGAGGGAGAAAACGAACTGCACAAGGAGCAGAAACCTCGAAAAATTATGCCAGAAAGGGGACAATAAGGAAGAAGGGGAAGTAGATTAGAAGGGAAAAAAAAGCGGGGGAGGGGGGCAAATGACTTGCATTACACAAGCCAGCGTGTAGCGTCCGCAGTGGAACAGAGAAGTAGACAGAAAGGGAAGGCAACCGCTGGAGAAGCACAGAGTGACAAGGGGACGAACGCTCATTCCTCCAGTGCGTCTTCTCGGCTCCCTGCCGCGAGCGCGCCCCGGCGGCTCCGCAGCCCGGCCCGTGTTTACGCTGTAAATTTCGCGGCGCCGCAGCCGGCCTGGAACACCCCCCGGCCGGGCTGCAACTCGCGCGGCTCACAGTCGCGCACGGACAGCGTCACGGACCACCGACACCGGTGCTGCCCCTTCCTCTCTCCCCGAAATCTGTCCTCAGAACATTCCAGCCACTGCTGCTGCTGTTTCTCGACGAACATTTTTTAGAGAAGTTCAAAAGGGGGGGGGGGGCGGGGAGGAGACCGAAGTAAAGGCATCTCCACTGGCCCCGGCAGCAACTGTTGTAACTGACCGTATTTATAGGGCTGGTGGGCCCCCTCCCAAAATTCGGCCCCAGGACACCAGGAGATGATGACGTGGTGGCCGTGCAGGTCGAAGGAGCATCAATCACCATATTTGCAGCCCACGGCGAATCCCCTGCCTCCCGGCCAAGTCAGACTGACTCACAGAGTGAGTGCCCCGCGCTCGCGGGCTCCCCCCGGGCTCCTTCTGCGCAAACCCTCATAAAGAAGGCATGAGATTGAATTAGGGGCCCCCGGCCTCTCGTCCTGGGGTCCGGGGCTCTGTCCCGAGCCAAGGGCCAGCAGAGCACGGTTCCCGCGAAGAAAGCGCCCCCAAAGGAGAAACGTGGAGCCCAGAGCCCCGGGGACTCCGCTCCTGCCCCGGGCCCCACCGTCCCGCCCCCAGGACCGGCGGCCCACAGGAGGCTGGGCCGGGTCCCTGAAGGCCGACTCCCGCTACGGGCAGAGAAGGAAGAGGCACCGGAGCAGCAGCGCCGCCGCCGCCGTCCCCACTCACCGTGGCGCAGCTGCTCCGCTCCACTCCCGGCCGGCCCCTCACAGCGGTGCGAGTGGCCGCCGACTCCGCCGCTGCTCCCGGAAGGCAGCGTCTATTCCCGCTGCTGTCACCGCCACAATCTTCGCCGCCGCCGCCCGGTCGCTGAAGCAGCACAGCCGCCTCGCTTCCGCTCCTCGTCAGGGTCCCGCGAGAACTTCGCCGCCCCGCCCCTGCGAGACTTCCCCGGGCGGAAAAGGCCCAGAGCGCAAGCGCTCCTCCTTCGCCGGGTCCCCGCAGGTAGACCTCCTAGATACCAATGCGCGTGCGCCAGGCCGCCCCGCAGCAGGTGGCACCCGCGAGGCTCCGCCCCCGACTCGCCATAACCCAGTCGGCGCCGGAGCGGTTAAATTTTAGCTCAACGCTGGAGGAGGAAGTTTCGTGCACAGCCGAAATCACTTTCCTTACCCTTCCAAGGCAAACCAAGGCAACTGGGGATCGGGGAGGGGGATGAGGAGGAAAGTAATCTCCCTCCGGCACGAAGCACCGCGAATAGCCGACCACGTCTTGAAATATCTGAGAATCTGGTCCAAACAAACTCTGCTGTGTTAGATGAATTACGGTAACATTCATTTGTTCATTAATTGAATTAAGTGCCTAATATATGCTAAGCACTGTGCTAGATATATTGTAAAAGGCACAGAAACGAACAAAAATCCAGACCCTTGAGGGATTCACGGTCTAGAAGAGTGGAAGAAATGTAAACAAATAATGCCACAAGCATTGTTAGAATTTCTTGGAGGAAATTGCTAAGGAAGCTAGAGGGCTGGGAGGAGGGGTCGGGGTCGCTGCACTGCGCATGGCAGGAAAAGCATTCCCGGAGACGGTAATGTGTTGATGTGCTGGAGAATGAAGAGGAGTTCGCTAGACCGAGAAGCGGGGGTGAGGACGGTGCAGGCAAAGGGAACGGCAGCAGATATAAAGGAACGGGGGCGTGAGAGAGTCGTGTTCCGGGTGAAGCTAAGTGGTTTGGTTCCTGTAGTAGGCGGAGTGAATACGGGGGAATGATAGGAGATTGGGGTTTGGAGAAGTACTGGTAACTCTGATTTTTCAGTTCCAAATCTTTTTCCAATTAAAGGAGAGAGCAGGACACATCTAATGCTAATGCGCTGTCTGGAGTCCAACAAACTAGCTTCAAGTTGAAGTGAGGATAACAAAACATCGGATTCTACAGAGAAAAACAAGCCCATTGGAATAAGGAACACGAACTTTCCTTCACAGAGTATTTGTTGAGTGTCAGCTACACGCAAGGAGCTATGGAGGGGAATAGATGAGCCTCACGAAGCCTCTGCTCTCAGCAGTTTGTCATCTGAAGGAGAGTTGCCTAGACCTTAAGGCAAAACGGTGAGGATGAACTACATGGAGGACGGTGGAGGAAGGAGCCAGTTACCTGGTGCTCAGGTGGTCCTGGAGGACTTTGTGTTTCAACTGCAGGGAGGAAAGCGTGATGGAATCAGCTGACATTTCAGACTGGCCAGAATTTAGGATTTAGGGGAGGGGTAATGAGAGACAAGGCCAAGATGTATGGCTTAGGTTTCGTTCCCAAGCGATATGCAACTTCTAAGGGTTTTTGAGCAGGAAATGTCTGACAGGAGGTTAATATAATAAGAGGACCTTTTACTTACCACCCCATGGGTACGAATGTCGGTGTTTCTACAGGGTAGATCAATTCCCCATTTTACAGCCGGAAACTGAGGCTTGCAGAAGTTAGTAATTTACCCAGGGGAACCCAAATATAATAGACCCACGATTTAAAACTATGCCTTTCTTGTTCTAAAACCCATATATTCCTCCCCTCCCACCCCACACTGTGATACTTTGTTCTAGAATGGTGGCCAGAAAGAAAAAAAAAAAGGAAAGAAAGCGAAGGACTTAGCCGCTTAGCAGAGAGGAGGAGGAAGTGGGGGAAGAGCTGGGGAAGACAGAGCTCTGAGAACGTGACACTCCTAGTCCTGGCGGCTTTGGGTCGCACAGCAGGAGACCTGACCTAGTCCAGGATCAGGGAAGACCAAAGAGGGTGGTTTAAACTGAGACCCTGGTTAGGCTGAGAGGAAAACAGTGTTCCAGGAGAGAGATGTGTCACCAACAAGATAAAGTCTCAAGTCCTTTGCCAGACCCTTACAGATGTGGCCCCTGCCTGCCAGCCCCACCCTCTGAATCTCTAGCCAAGGCCTCCTCCACCAATACTAAACCGCTCTGGTTTCCGGAGGGGCCTTCTTCTCTTCAGCGTCCATATCTTTGCATGTGCAGTTTCCTCTGCTCAGTTGGCCCTTGGCCCTTTCTTTAGCACCCCCCAAAGTCAGTTTTAGGGTTTCTTTCCCCCAAATTTCCACAGTACCTCCAATCTCACCGCAGCACTGTTGACTCCCCCCACACCCTACAAGCTCCAAACAGGACCACACCGTTTCACAGTTGTACTTTCAGCACCCAGCACAGTGAATAAGTGGGTGGATGGATGGAAGAATGAACAAATAAATAATAGGGGTTGTCAAGAGATAAAGGCATGGCTGCCTGTCTGTGTAGCATGATACTTGAAGCTAAGGAAGTGGGTGAGATCTCGGAAGAGACTAGATGCCTAAGAGAACAGTAAAAAAAAATTGTGCACTTCCTTTTAAAACGCAGCACTGATAAACCGACCCTGAGCATGTCTGGCGCATGTGCATGTGGACCAGATTTGGAAGGGGCACATTTAAAAGTGAAAATACTGATTGTGTTGAAATAAAGCAAGTGTGACTGGAAAAAAAATCTTCAATATTTGTTACATTTTCTTTCTGATTAAAAAATTCTTTTCCGTAGACACAGATTCAGAAACTCAAGAGAAAACAGCCCAAGATCATTCTGTGCAGAGAAAAAAAAACATACTAGAGGCAGTAGGACTTCGTGCGTGGGGTTGGTGTTAAATAGCAAAAAGAAATCGGAGCAGGAGGCCGAGTTGGGAAGTAGAAGGCACCTGGTGTGAAAACCTGTTGGAACTTTAGCAAAACTTGCTAATAACAAACTGCCACATCAGTTACTGCGGAATGCACAAATTAATCACCAAGTCTCTTGTCGGGTGGGGTCCTTGGGGTTTTCGGTTTTTAGTCATTGGAAAGGGTTTCTCACTTTGCTTTCTGTGAGTTGTGGTGCTGCCGCCTGCTGGTGAGAACTGGGTATCGCCCTGGCATTTACTGAACCTTGAACACCCACACGAAACTAGCCTGTTTGACTCCCGTCCCTTGGGAGCGCCCTCAGGACCATCTCAGGCACATCCTCTGAGCCCGTATTTCCGCGCTTCTCCTTAGTGGGGAAGGACCAGACAGCCAGTGACAACATAGACCTGGTCATTTGAAATCCTACTCCCACCTGCTCAGTGGATCTTGGAAGTCTTTGCCTTAGAATCTCCTTTGCTCCAGCTGTGAGCCAGCACTGCGTACACCCGTCAGGCTTTGAGGATGACCTCTGATGCTGAGCCTACCGATGGGACTCCAAGTCCCATGCCTTCCCTTCCTCTACCTCCTGACTCCATTGTCATCACCTATCAGGTCCACACCACCATCCCTCCTGGGGGCTGCCCACAGATCATCTTGCCCTGCCAAGTCATTATCTACCTTGCAGCCAGAGTGGATTTTCTAAAATACAAATTGAAACAGAAGGTCACAGATAAAGTCCCAAGTCCTTATCATGCCCCGTATGACCCTCTGTGGCTGGCCCCTGCTGGCAACTCCGCCTAAACGTGCACCCACGTCCCTTTGAACTCTTGTCTCCACTCTTCCGAATAATGCAGTTTCCTGAATGACTACAATTCTCTTACCTCCGAGCTTTTACACAAACTTCTCCAAAGCTGTGAATGCCTCTTCTCCTTTGACTTCCCCATCATCTCCTGGCTCGTGTCTGTCTTCCAACTCTCAATTCAGATGCCACCTCCACCAGGAAGCCTCCCCTGATGCTCTGGTTTCCCCCAATGTGTTCTCACGGCACCCTCAGCAACTCCCACATCACTGTTTTCATAAGACCTTACCTAGGCCATACATGTCCTTCTCCCCTTGGACTGTAAGTTCCTCAAGGACAAGGACCCTGTCCCATTTTCTTGGGTCCCCATACCTCGCTGAGTGCCTGGCAAGATTACACCCTGATAGATGGCAGCCAGACGAGAGGCTGGCTTAAGGCATGTTAGGAGAGTAGGAAGATCATTAAAGAAAACTAAACGGAAAAGTAAGGGAGACAAAGAACAGATGGAAAAAGCTGGAAAGAGAAATGGGGGGGGAGGAAAAAGAGAAACAAAGGGGCGTGTCTGACGGAGGGAGAGAAGGGGGCGCCCTCACCCTCCTCGGCTCTCACTAAGGGACGTTCATGCCAGCGTGTCCTGTCTTCCAAAATATTATTGGTCAGTCTCCACTTTTCCGTGGTAGTTTTGTAATTTCTTCCTTGTCTACCTCCTTTCCACACTCCCGTCCCCTCACTCGTTTGCTCCCTTTGCTCATTCCCAGAATCAGTCTGATCAAACGTTATTCATTTTTTCAACTAATAGTTACGGAACACAGTGTGCAAGGTTTGGAACTAGGGACAATGGTGAATAAGAGCAAAATAAAATTTCAGCAAAGCAGTGTCTCTAAGAACTTTATCAGCTAACAGTGGTGACGAAGCCGGACTCCAAATCATGTGATCACAGCATGACAACTGCTCCAGGAGGACTGACACTCGGGCCGGGGGCTTCAGGAGAGAGAGAGCCTGGGAATGGGTAGCCCAAGAAGGCTTCATGGAAGAAGTGGCATTTGAGTTGTCTTGAAGAATAGGCAGCACTCTAATAGGCAGAACCGGATGGAGTCCCCTTTAGACCAGAGAACAAGTTCTTAAAGTGGAGAAAAGAGTCAATAATTCTTCTCTCATGTAGCATTTCCTACATTTTCATACACAAGAGAATCACTTGGGGCCTGTTTAAAATGCAAGCTCTAGTATTCCAGAGGTATTCAACTCATTAGGACCGGGAAGGGCCCAGAAATATGCATTTAAAAGAAGCTGCTGCAGGTGGTTCTTAGGCTTGCCAACTTTGGACCAGACTTTGAGTGACAATGCCTGCTGAGTGTTTGAGATGTATGGATCCTGGAATCTTCCCCGTGTGTCCTAGGTTACAGGAATCAGACCGTGAACGGCTATGGGCAGGAGGGAAGGTGGAGACCAGTCCGCAGAGGACTCCCCTGAGATCTTGTCTCCTGCTGCTGAGAAAGGACAGTGAGTGACACTGGTGTGGCCAGGGTCTGGGCGGGTGGCACTTCTCAGTAGCGCAGTGTAAATAAAAAATGAAAATAAAAGCCCAGATTAGCGAATGGACTCCGGCCCTGACAGCTCTGTGTAGCAATGCCAGAGTCAAGTCCAGAGGAGGCTGGCCCTTCTCTATTCCTTCTGTTGCATTTTCCAAATCTCTTCCACCAAACCACATTCCGTGCATTAAGGAGAGGCAGTCATACCCCTCTGGCTCTGAGCTAAAACGCAAGTGCCCTGCCCAACGGGCGGAAATTTCCCCACTGTTCCAACGCCTACGAGAAAGGAGCATTAGCAATCTCAACACTGGGAAGTTTCTCCAATATTGTTCCTATTATATTTTAAAAAGATAACATTTCTACATATGAGACTCTCCCTTTTTTCTCCCTTAACATTTCCCATTTTTGAAAATTCATTTGTGCCTGTGATGTCCTTTTGCTTTTTATTATTATTATTATTATTATTATATTTTTTACAAATGACAGGAACCCATTCTCCTATGAAAGGTGAAAATACTGTATTTAAGACTAGCTGGCAGGTATGGAGCCCTAATTTGGGGCCAGGAAAAGTCTAAGAGCACGTTACCTTGTTTAGTCCCCACAAATAACCACACGTGGTGGATATCATGCCTAAGGCCGTTCTGTGGACGGGGAAATTGTTTCCACAGTCAGCTGTGCCCAAAGAGGGTGGATGAGATCAGGACGGAACCAACATTGAATCCGGGGAGATGGAGACTTGGAAATGAAACAGAAGGAATAGCATGTACAGTGGGGCGAGAGTCTGATGGGAGGAGAGGGAAGAATCGGCAGAAAAGAGAGAGACTGGACGGGCAGCAGGTGCAGGCAACCCTCCGTGAGACTTTTGCTCTAAAGCACAGCAGACCGAAGAGTGAGGGCCAGGGAAGGGATTTCAAGTACAGGCCCTATCAGGCCATGCTGTGTGTGCTGCGGGGAACTTTCTAGTAGGGAGGAAACTTGAGGGTACAGGAGAGGAAGGAACCGAGGAGCAAAGTCCTTGCTGTTCAGCCCTTTTCACAGACAAGCAGCAACATATGTGAGAAGAGACGTGGGTTAGCAGGTGGCAGTGGCGGTGGGAAGATGCAGTCTTTCTGTATCGCTGGCTTCTGTTCTCTCAGTGAGATGAACGGGATTGGCGCATGGGGTGGGGAGGGGGAAAGAAGGCGGGAGGTTTGTTTTGACTGGAAGGTGCGACAGTGAACTTTTGGGCCTCGGGGGACCACATCGATTCAGGAAACACTGGAGGCGGTGCTGAAGCCCCGCTGAGGTTTGTGATTTTAAACTGAAAAGAAGCCACTCAGCCTGGTTGCGTGTTCTTAACCAGTCCAGTCCAGCCGTCTGGTTGCAAAATCAGAGCTGGCAAAGAGCCTCGTTTAGCTGGGTTGGGGTCTCGCCAGGACGAGGCCACCACGGGAGGAGTCAGCCAGCGTGCTGAGAGTGTGGGAAAGGCGCCGGATGCCACGAGGGGCCGCGGAATCTCAGCCGCGCAGGAAAGAAAGGTGGGAGCGTTTAACGGGGACAGAGTTGCAACTGGGGATGAAGAACAGTTTGGGAGATGGATGGTGGTGACGGTGGCAAAGCAATACAAATGTCCTTAATGCCACTGAACTGTACACGTTAAATGATTATAATGGTAAGTATGTATATGTCACCACAATAAAAAATCTAAAAATATCAACTATTTATAAATATTGATACATGACCTCATCTCACATGAATTAGAACCTCTGGGGTTGGCGCCTAGGCATGAGCATTTTAAGGGACTGTGTAACTGCTGAATTATCACGTTTTCTTTCATTCGTTTGTTTAACAAACACAGGCTGAATGTGGGTTCTGAGCTAGGCAGTAGGGGTGCACTGCTAACCTCAAAGGTCACGGTTCCTGCCCTCATGGAGCTTACCATCGGTGGGGAAGGATGGACAACAGACCTACAAACAAACAAATGTGGAACTGCAACTTCAGAGGCCTGTTCCAGCCATGCCAGCGAGCTTTGACTGAGAGGGTGTTGGAGAAGAACGGGGGTGGGGTGGCGGTGGGGGGACTGTGGAGACGGACAGACTCGAGGTCTTTGCTGCAGGGAAAAACCACCGGTTGCAGCGAGATGGGGAGTGGAGGCGGTGCTTGCATGGTGCTGATGGGTTGGGAGCGACAGGTGAGCGGGAGCGAGAAACAGGGTGCCTCTCAGGCTTTCTGCCCGAGCACAGGAGGGCCACCCAAGGGACGCCGGAGAGGTGGTTCCCGTGCTAGCCTTTCTGCCAAGTGACTGTGTAACCTCAGGCGTATGACAGTTTGTAACTTGATTTCCTCATCTGGAAAAATAGGGACAATGATATATGTTAAAAACAGAGCAGTAAAAATAAAAACAATAAGCTTATGGACAGTGAAAATGCTGCACTATGTTTCTTTATCGTAGCCTTTTAGACATTCACATATAGGTTTTTTTGTTCTTGGTCTTAACAGTCCCCTGCGGGTCCATTTCTGTCGCTTGGAAAACTAACCAGGCCGTGTCTTTAGGCTTGCTGTCTCCTGCGCCACCTCTACGCCCAACCATCCAGCGATCTCAAGGCAGTTTGTAGATGATCACCGCTATTTCCTGTGTGACGTCATAAGGCCCCTCTGGAGGGGGCGCTTCTGACAGCCGTCCGCAGACAGGCAGGAAGGACCGTGGTAGCCAAGCGTCTCCTTGCCACTCGGGAGGGTCACTGCCAAGGCCAAGCGGTCGGGCCCACCCAAACCCATTCAGTGATCTCACGTTTTACTTATTCCATGGTTTAAGTAGCAAGTGGAATAACTTCAACTCGTTCCTGGTGTCAGCCTTACTCGTCATCATCAACCACAGGGGAGTGAGCCGGGCAAATCCTCAACAGGCTTCTGTGGGGACAAAGAGTCCGTTTCTAGGGTGATTCCTCCGCAGGCTGGAAAATTGGGCAGTTCCCTGTGGTTGCCAGTAGAGGTCACTCTAGACAGGCAAGCGCTGCGGCAGAGGTTGGAGAACTAACTGGAAAGGAATGCTGGCTTTTGGCTCCAAAAATGAATCTGACCCGGCTGCCTGGACTTGCCGCTCCTGAGTGCCAGGAAACGTCGGCTGCCAGTTCCCAGCGATGGAGCGGGGAGGAAATATCCAGTTGCGTCCCATGCAATGGAAACCCCACTTCCCTGGAACCAAAACAGAAACCAGGAACAAACACGACAGCCTTCCCTTCTCGCTCTCCCTAGCCCCTGAATCTTGAACCACAAGTTTCAGTTCTTTGTGGTTGCAGAACAGAAGTCATATTTTCCGACGTATTTAATAAACTCCAAAAGCTGCGTTTTCCTTGCCTTCTTGCCTGGAGCACGCCTTCTGCCTGAGCCAGCATTTTGTTTTATGGCCTGAGGACAGAGCGTTAAGGAGTCTATTCTCTCTTCGCTGGTCAGACTTCTGCAGATTTAGGGAGGTTTCTGGTGTCTTCCCTTCTAGCAAAGATCCTCAGTTTCTGAACATTCTGTCTCACAAGGCTGAGTGCAATAAAGCATGCAGTGTGTTTAAGTCAGAGCCTGGCCCCCAGCTCTTCCACAGGTTCACTGTTATGTTATTACTGGGATTACGGCATCTGGACCAGGACTCGAAGACAATTGTCAGTCAAGAGGAGCATGACCGGTCGCAGGGATGCAATGCCACCCCAAGGCCCCTCCCAAGGTGGCCGGACAACCTAAACCAGACAGTCGCCAGGAACAACCTCTCCCCTGAGCAGTTTGACCCCAGGAGAAGGTGAGGCAGTGTGGCATCACAAAAACCAGTAATTTCGGTGTTAACAGACCCATTTACTGGCTGTGTTTTATGTGACAGTATAGCTAAGAATTTTAATTGGCGACTAGACTAAGGTCAAGGGCATTACCCCTTTAACTCTTCTTGCTATCAGCAGTACAGTTCGGAAGAACTAACTCGTACCGGGTGCAGACCGCGTCTGAGGACCCCGCACTGGACACTTGGCCCAGTTCTCATCCATCTCAGCTCAGAGTCCTCGGCCGTAAGAGCGAAGGGCGCTGTGAGAAATAGCGATGTACACTTTCTGCTTTCTTTAGGCTCACTTAAGAATAGGATAGGATTGCTTGTAAATCAAGTCCAATGCTTTCTGCTTTTCCAATTCCTTCTTTTTTATATTTCTCATTTTGATCTAGCTGAGTGGTTTAGGAGACGTTGCACAGTCACAAAACGGGGGGGGGATGTTGACTAATGCCGTCTCCGGTCTTCCGCTCTGAGCGCCAAAGAAACAAGGCGAGTTGCCTCAGAGTCTTGCCGGCAGCCTTTCTGGGGCCAGGAGTCAACGTCGTTCCCGAGTCATTGGCTCTGCTCAGGAAATCAAGGCCCCACCCTCTCCCAAACCGCCGTGAATGTGCGGGCTTTAGGAAAATCAAACCTCCACAGGCAGCACCACGAGCCAAGCACAGTGTAAATAACAACCGCCTGGAGACCACAGGGAGCGTATTACTCACTTGTGCTGATATTTAGGAATGTCAGGTGGGCCTGCCTTTTGCTGTACTGTCCACATGCAGACCGAAGGTGAATCAATCAGGCAAGCAGCTCCAGGGGCTCCTGGGATGCAAGGGACATGAGCAAGATAGAAAAGGGTGCCGTCCGGGCTCCTCCCTGATGTTCTGCAGGGGGCGGGTCCTGTATCAGCCCGGCCAGGGGTGGAGGCCACGAGCAAACAGCATGCAGACCTGAATCCCAGGAGCAACCGAGGGGTCAGAAGCTCAATGCAAATGGAAGATGGAAGAGCCGGAGGGGCTTTCATTTAGTATTAGAGGGACAAAGGCTAACGAGTGTCTTCGAGACAGGGAGGGTGATCACTACTGATGCCCTTAATGACGGGACGCCAGACACACTCCCGCTGAGTGAATTCAGGTTCGATTCAAGTGGAAACTTTCCGACACAGAGTTCAGTCCTGGAATGTGTTACCAACGTCTCAGAATTTCTTTCAGTCGGGGTGATTAAGCACTCGTTTGTCTGACAGAAGACTGGAGGCCTGTGAGCGGTCTTAGCTCTATATATACACACAGTTACCATGTTAACGGCGTGGCAACAAATACCCCCTTTATCCAATAAACAGGTGCACCTTAGGACCGGAGCAGGCTTAACTTCACCGAGCTGATCCTGGATAAACGTAAGATGTGTGCGTTTTGCAGAATAGAAACCAGACTCCGGTGGGCGGGCTGGGGGGAGGGTGCGGGCGGGGATCCTTGCTGGTCTCCAGGAGCCCCTGAGCACTGTCGCTCCAACCTGTCCTGCAGACCCTCCGGCAGCTGAAGGCCAAGCAGCATGACCTAAGTCCCCAGGGAATGTCGGCAATGTGGGCTTGGCCAGCGGGGAATGTTGGGAATGAGTCCACGGTCCAGAGCGCAGGCCTCACCGCTGGGCTTCGCCCTGCCCTGACATCCTCTGCCAACAATGAGGGACCCTCGGACTCTCCGTTCCGGGAGCTGCGAGTCCTGCGTCTGAACCACATCGTTTCTCTGAGCCCTTGCGTCCTATTATAGCTAGAGAGACTTCATGCAGCCTGGTCCAGGCTGCGGAGGACTAGAGTGCTGTTGAACCACTCTCTAAACTTGGGGTCCATCGGGGCCACATGGGCTGTTGTCTTTAGCATCAAACCGTTCTGCCTGATGTTTTCCCAATCATCCCGCCGTGGCGTTCTTCAAAGCTCATTTCCCTCAAAAGTGTTTTTTTTTTTTTTAATGGACAGTTTCTGGAAGGATGCTCAGGAAACTCACATATTAGTTGCTTCTGGGAAAAGGAACTAGGAGGTGGGGGAGAAGAGTGGGAAGGAAGCCTAATTTTACTTTATACCTCTCTGTTTCTTTTAAAGGCCTTTTCTTTATTTATTTTCAGAGAGAGGGGAAGGAAGGGAGAGAGGGAAAGAAACATCAGTGCGCTAGAGATACGTAGATCCGTTGCCTCTCCCAAGCCCCCCACTGGCAACCTGGCCTGAAACCCAGGCATGTACCCTGACTGGGAATCAAACCCGCAAACTTTTGGTTCGCAGGCCGGTGCTCGGTCCACTAAGCCACATGAGCTAGGGCTCTCTGTTTCTTTTAAATGATTCATGAACATGTATTACCCACTTTAAAATAAATCTGATAATTTTTTAAGCATGAGGTTTATAAAACTCTGGGTGGAATTTATCTTAGTTCCTTTTCTTCCATCCCAGGTTTTTTCCCCCTCTTTCTTATTCAGCTCTCCATTTCGCTGATAACCACCGTGACCACGTTGGCCTCTTACTGACCTCTCACCTTGTACCAGGCACTGTACTCAGCACCGTCTGCTCCCATCTCAGGTAACCAGCCAATGAGAAGGTTCTGTTCTCCAGATCCTACAGCTGAGGAAACCCAGGCTCGCAGAGAGGCCCCTGCCTGCTGGCCGGTAGGCATCAGATCTGGAATTCAGATGTGGGTTTATCTGACTTGTAACCCACACAGCCTGCTGCCTTGCTTAGCTGCAAGAACACTGACATCGAACATACGAGGAACTTTCTCACAAATTCCTTTGTCAGCTGAACCCTTACAGGGAACAAAAGCGATGAAACACAGTCGATGCAAATTCTTCGCCTGATAGCAAAGCTGGGTTTTCAGTTCCTCTGCCTTGTTGGGGGCCCACATTACCCTGCAGAATGGCTGACTAGCTGGCTCATCAACGTAGGAGGCCTCTGGCCCCCCACAACCAAATCCTGAGCAGGGAGCCTCTCAGTGGGACATGTCTTAAGCAGCGTGCAAATAGAAAAGGGGACATTTTTGGCATGAGTTAGAATATACCACCAATATATACACCAGCCCTATTTCTGGCTTAAGGAGCAAGCTCCCGGGCTCAGAGCAAAGCTGTGAGAATCTCAGAGGCCCCGTGAGGGGACAAGCCCCTGCATTACTGGTAGTTTCTATGGACACAGGAAGAAAGGAAGGGCTGTAGTGGAAATAACTAAGCAGCCAGCAATTCGAGACAAGGCCACAGAAGGCCAGGTGGGATAACAGCTGATACTCTATTATACGCCCTCCCGGAGTCCTTGTCACCCGAAGATAGACAAGGGGTTTGAGAAACAGCCATCAGTTACTGCAACTTCTGGGGGTGAAAATCAAGGCAAGAACCTGGTAATTGTCTTTATTTAAAATTGCCTTTGTTCCTGTAGCTTACTCACACAGTTAGGGGAGGAGGATTTCTTCACACATTTTACAGTTCAAAAGCATCTTCACGTGCATTAACTCATTTGATTAAGTATCTTCACGTACATGATCTAATTTCTCCACTGAGGGTCCTCGTCCTTTTCCAGTCCTGGCTTCCAACAGCCCCTCTCTCTCCATACCCCACGCCCCCCACGAGCAACTGCAAGCCAGTGAGGAGGGCTGCCTGGGACCAGCCAGCTCTGAGAGGCAGCAGTAGCCAGGTTCTAGGTCTGCAGGTTCAGCCCAAGGTCGAGCATTTTTGGATATGTACTTGATTTTAAACCATGACTGTTCACATCCAGTGTTAGCACTAGAACAAAATTTAAGAGCGATTCCTTCCACCTTCTTTTCCAAGGTTTGCATTCACATCAGTCATCAAATTAACCACTTGCAAGCATAAGCAACCATCAGTGGGCCACGTGGCTGGGGAGCACAGGGGACAGAGTCAGCCCGAGCCACGAGACACCGTCCTTTCCCAATGCTCACCCATCCCCGCCCGAGAAATCCCAACAGGGTGCCAGCCTCCCAGTTACGCAGGACTCACTGCCTCGATTCCCCTAACTCGGCCCTGGGAGTCTGAGTCCCGACAGGAAGTTAGGATTCTAGAAAAGAGCTGAAACCGTGCTCTGGCCGAGGGGGACTTTCCAGGAGAAAGTGAACCTTCTCCCAGAGCAGCGGTTTAAACAGTTACAGTTTTTTCATCGGTTCCTCCAAAACAGAAGAAGTCCGCTGAATTTAAATCCCCCTCAAGGAGGAAAAGGAAGGACTAAGACAGGAGCCTTCGTTAGAGTCGAGCTTGGGAAGACCACTGACTGTTAGAGCATCTAAGATTCTTTCCATCGTCCAAGAGCCAGGACTGTCGTCCCCGCCGAGGATGCATTTCATTAAGGAAATCCAAATGTGTATCTTTTAGGAAGACGAATTTTCTTCCTAGAAGACGCATCATCCTTAACTTGAAAATTATGAACTACATCAAGCAACAACGCTGAAGAGAAAAATAAAGTCTGTTGTGTATTTTCTCTTGTTTAAAATTTTCCTTTTTTCCTCATGTGGTAAATTGGGTCTTTATCACTTTCTCAGTTTTTAAATCTGTGGCCTACAGCCCGTCAGCGGTGGCCACGTTGCTCCGCTGCACCCCCGGAATGGCCCGGAAGAGCCCGGAAGAGCCCGGCCGAGGATAAAGAAAACGAAGCTACAAACTGTACCTGCGAGTGAAGCCCGGATTTCCCCTTCTAGCCTAGAAGCTGGAAGGGCACGTTCAGAAGGGCTGGGGTCCCGGGCGGGCGTGTGCAGCCGGCGGCCGCTCCCTACAGGCTGGCCCCCAGTCTCACAGCCCCGGTGGACGGGCGGGGCGGCTTAACTCTCCCACTGTGGGAACGGTGTGATGAAAGACAAGCTTAGGGCTTATTTTCAGCTCCAACCCACAGCCCACTTAGTGTGCAACCCCGAGCAAAACCAAGTAGGCTGGTCAACCCCCATTTTTGCCTTCCAGAGGGTGGATGCCACGCCACGCTGCTGGCCTTGCAGCTGTTTCCCAGGAAGGTCCTAGGCGGGAGGGAGGTCAGGGGTGAAAAGGTCTGCGAGGTCCCGAAGGAAAGGTGGTGAGCGAGTGCAAAGGTTTATGATGAGAACGGCAAACAGATCAGCCCAGGAAAGACATTCGAGGTGTACTAAAGTTCACTTGATTCTGAACAGCACGCTGACCGCGCCCATGATAAAATCAAAACAAATCCAAGGCAACACACTGTGTACGTTGGCCTTGACAGCTAGAGGAAGCACTCAGCCGCGGGGCTCTCTTCTCCACGGCACCCACAGGGTGCGCGTCTGGGGAGGGCTCTGTGTTCGCCAGCGGACATGGATCGCGCCATCGTTCCTGTGCCGACAGGCGACGTTCCAGGTGCTGCCCTCGGACAAGTCCCCAAGCAACGCCCCCTTCAAACCCTCCTGCCCCTTCTGGGGGGGCTTGTCGGTCTTGTGGATTCCATAGATGACTTCCTGGAAACTGTGACCAGCTCCCTGGGGAGAAACACCCCTCACCATGAGTGGAAGCAGCCTCTGTCCTCGAGCTAAAAGTCTGGGGAAGGCACTCATGTGGCCTCAGTGGCACCTGATCCCTAAAATGACCCATGTTTTTGAACAGGAGTAGTCCATTTCCGGGTACTGACAGCACCTCTGCACACTGCCAGTCACCCCACAATTCCTGCCTGCCTTAATCAGAAAGGGCCATGGGCGAAAAGGTGCAGGTGAACTGATACAATCTCCTTGTTTCCCTTAGAAGAGGGACCTGCACCAACCTTGTGGGGGAAGGACCTGACCTCAGGTATTTGCGTCTGGCAACCATTTTTCCTCTGGGGGCATTTTCCATCATTTCGGCTCAGGGGCAACACCTCACATCTCTGGTTTCAGGTCACATGATCGGGCCCTCCGGCAGGTGCTGACTGTGCTGAGAATCTCCAGAATGATACGTAAACCAAACCGATCCTTCGGTGCATAGCAGTCTTTCACTACAGGAGGCTGCGGAGTGATGCTTTTAAGAATTTGGTGTCTGTGCCCGCACGTCCAGGCAGTTTCACTCCTGCGGATCTGCCCAAGGGAAGTGAAAACACATGTTGGTACAAAAACTGACACACATTATTCATAACAGCTAAAGAGTGGAAATACCCAAATGTCCATCAGCTGCCGAGTGGGTAAACAACATGTGGTCTGTCTGTCCATATCACAGAATGTTACTGAGTAATTAAAAGAATACCTGTTACAACATGGATGGACCTTGAAGATACTGTGTTAACTGAAATAAGCAAGTCACAAAAGATCTTGTAGCGCCTGATTCCATTTAAATGAAATGTCCAGAACAGACAAACCCATAAAGATGGAAAGTAGACTGGGGGTCGGCCGAGGCTAGGGGAGGCGGTTGGGGACAGGTGGACATGATTGCTAGGGGGTGCAGGGCTTCTCTTCGGGGTGCTGGAATGTTCTATCATTGCTGGTGGTGATGGTAGCACAGCTCTTGAATATACTAAAAGCCATCGAATAAATATACTTAAAATATAGAGGAACTGTACAGCATGTGAATTATATCTCAAAATGACCATTAAAAAAACAAAACACCACCTGGCTTCCGGAGCCAGACTCCCCGGCCTGAATGCTGCTCTTCCACATTCTAGCTGTGTGACTCAGCGTCCAGTCACTCGGACCCTCCGGCTTCCTTTGTTCTCATCTCTGAAATGGGAATGGTGACATTCCTATCTTTATAGGGTTATTATGAGTTTTTAGGTAAGGCACAGCAGTACCTCTGTGCTCACTGTCAGTTCATTCCAGAATTCATCGACAAGTGGCGAGCAAGCGCCCAGTGCTGAAACATTTTCTTTTTCTTGTCAAAACACCATGAGTACCGGGGCTGACGAGGTCAGAAGCTGACAAGTACGGTGGCATGACTGTTTACAGTACACCCTACAGGGGGACGAACTGTTACTAATGTTATTATTAGCCACGGGTCTCCCGGGACGTTCCCTCGCTGGCTCTGAGGACCCCACGAAGCTGAGTCAGAAGGGTGCTTCGAAAGCACGATTTCAGAGGTGGGTGGGTATTTTTGTGGGCTACCTCATCAGAGGACCTTGGAAAGCCCTCCACTCGCTCATCGGTCAAAGTCGTCTGAATACGTGCCAGGGACTGTTCTGAGTTCTGGGAAGGCAGCAGGGACCAAAATAGACATTATTTCCTGTTCAAATGTGGCTTATATCCTAGCAGAGGAGACAGACGACGGACAAATAAACAAGAAAATGTAGCAGATAGAGGTCAGTGCCGTGAAAAAGGAAAAGGCTGGCATGATGGTGACTGGGGACACGCCAGACTGGGGCCCAGGGGAGACGTCCTGGAGAAGGGGACTTCTGATGATGAAGACCTCTTGGGGAGGGGCACTCTGGCTGTGGGAATCGCCAGTGCAAAGGTCCTGAGGCAGAAACATACCAAGTGTATTGGAGAAAACGAAAGAAGGCCTGTGTGGCTGGAACATAATGAGCAGCAAGGCGTGCAGTGGTGGGAAAAAAGGTTGGAAACACAGGTGGGAATCAGATCATGTAGGGTCACGTGACAGCATGACCCAGGGTCACCAGCCACCAAGGTGGTTCCCAATGATCCCTGCCTTTCGGCATTAAATTCCTGTGTGTCCCTTCCCACACTGAATAAAGCTATCTTGTGTAACCAATAGGATAATATAGAAATGATAGTACAGGAGAGACTTCCAAGGATAGGTCACAAAAGACACTGGGGCTTCCACCTCATTCTCCCCTGGATCGTTTGCCATGTCCTGAGGTCACTCAAACATCCCTATGGAGGGTCCTCGAGGTGAGGTACTGAGGCCTCCTGCCAACGACCAGCGCTACCTTACCAGGCATGTGAGTCAGGCACCTTGGGTCTTGCAGCCACCCTCGAGCCTTCAGATGACTGGCCAACACCTTGAGGGCAACCTCGAGAGAGATCCAGAGTCCAGTGCTATCCAGCCAAGCTGCTCCCAGATTCCTGACCCACAGAAACCGCCCAAGATCACAGGCATGCATTGCTTCATAAACACCAAATTGGGGGGCAATTTGTTATGCAGCAATAGGAATCTAATACACCACAGTAAGGTCCTGAGATTTTAGTGTAAGTGTCATGGGAAACCATTCAAGGAGTTCAGGCAGGTGGGTGGCCGGATCTGACTTAGGCTGTGAAAATCAGACGCCTCTGCCAGGTGGGCGGAGACTAGACACGGGGCAGCTGGAGAAGAAGCAGGAGCCTAGTCAGGAGCTATTATGGCAGCACGGTCAGTGTCGACGGCAGCCTGGACTGGGTGGCAGAGTGGGAGTGAGCGAAGTGGACACCAGTGGGATTGTGGGAGAATCCTGTTCGTCTGGGATTCTTTCCTTAAGATGAGAAGTGGACAGGTTAGGGGTGTCATTCAGAGTTGGAGCCTGGAGAACTTGCTGATAATTGCATGTGGGGAGTGAGGAAAGGAAAGAATCCAGGTTTGGGCTACAAAGGGGGACATTGGAAGAAGGAAGCTGTTACAGGGAAGAGGCCAGGAGCTTGGTTTTGGATGTTTTAAATTGGAGATACTTATTCGACATCCGAGTCGAGATGTCAAGTAAGCAGTTGGGTCCGTGAAGCTGGGGTTTAGAGGAGAGATTAAGACTGATAGAAAGGGGGAGCCATTTGCATGAATATGGTATTTAGGACCCACAGGACTGCATTTGGCCACTTAGAAACTGTAGCCGAGAAGAGAGGAGGACCCCCCCCATATCTAGGGACTGATCCAAGGTGGAGCTGGCCCAAGGGATGCAGCAGGAGGAACCTGCGGGGTGGGAGAGGACCAGGACAGAGTGGTGGACCGGAAGCCAGCAGAAGGAAGTACCGTATTTTTCAGACTATAAGATGTACCATTTCCCCCAAATTTGGAAGGAAGGGGTGTGTCTTATAGTCCGAATGCAGCTTACCTGGCTCGCTGTGCGGGGTGTGGGGGGGGAGTGGGGTCACAGGTTACTAAATTTTTACCACGTTTTTTGCTTCAAAAATTTTTCCCCTATTTTTCTTCTCTAAAACCTAGGTGCGTCTTATGGTTCAGTGCATCTTATAGTCCTAAAAAATACGGTGTTTCCAAGAGGGAGAACGGGGAGCCAAGAGTAGCTGTTTGTGTGCTAGTAAGCGCGTCTGTTACCCTGACATTCACTGACAAACAACATTCCTCTGCAGGACCTTCTACTGTTTCTCCAGGGCTCCCCGACCCGTCCCGTTGCAGTCACGTGTCCCCCTCTGTAGCCGGGCGAAAGTTCCGCTGCTCTGAGAGGAAGCTGGCTTCCGCTCCCGTCAGCGCAGCTACTGGATTCGACCCACCCAGTTGTAGAGGACCCCTGTGACAGCGTGCAAATACAGCTTGGATACAGCAGGGACTTCCTCCGACCTTTCAGACGCAGACAATATGAAGTGGAGCCCCATTGGAAAGAATTCTCTGCAGGACCTTCTGTTCTCATGATTGCTTCTGGCTCCCAGCGGGACGGGATTCTCCCACAATCCCACCCGGTGTCGTTCCTTGTCCAACAGCACCGACCGAGGTGTGAAACTCACCCCTGACCCTTAGTTTTACTAAACCAGCCACGCACACAGGCACCTATACGTGGAGATATTTCTACTGAGGGTCGGGTGGGGTTGGGGAGGTGCACAAATTCACTACAGTGTAGAAACACGGGCAACTTTAGAACCCACTCTCTTTCTGGTTTGATGCTTGCAGACTGAGGCGTTTGGGGCCTCATCTTTCCTTAAAATATTGATCAAGGATTTTCCTGAACAGAGACAGTTCCCTCCCTATTGCTGGTGGCGACCCTGCCAGGACACAGGTGTGCTGGGAAGCAGCCACTCGGGTCACCTGTGAGGGGTCCGGAAGCAGCAGGGCCCTGTCCGTGCCCCGTGGCGCCCACACCTGTGCTGCTCAGAAGCCGTGCAAAACCACGTCCAGAGAGCCAGACAGGGAAGCGTGGAGCCGGTGCTCGGGACACGGCGCTGGAGAAGGCTCCCGGGGGTGGGCTGGGAATAAGGCCGGCTGGCCGTCTGGGCAGCCGGTACCTGGAAGACCTCCGCGGGCTTCCTGTCGCCACTGGCTCCTTTTTCCAGTTCATCTACGAACTCGTCTTTCTTCCTCCCAAACCTGACTGTCCCGTTTCTCTGTTTCAAAGTGTCAGGGGAGGGTGTGTTCTCATTCATCTTCAGGCAATTAACAACGTCCTCGGCTCCTCCGAAGACGGCCCCGACCTCCTTCAGCAGGACCTCCGGCGGCACCCGGTTCTCGCACTGCGCCAAACCCCCTGACCACGGCAGGCAAAGCAGATGAGCCTCCAGTCCCACTGCTGTGCAGCGGGGTGTGGCTTCCACGCTGGGAGATCAGCGCGGCTCTTCTCGGGCACGTGGAAGACCGGATGTCTTCAACATTTCTGGCCCCTACCGACTAGAGGTCACCAGCAGCCCCCCAGTTGTGAAAACTGAAAATGTCTCCAGGCGTTGCTAAATAACCCTGGGCACAGTCACTCCCAGCTGAGAGAGGAGATAAACATATCTTATTGAGGCGTAATTTAAGAACAATAAAACATACAAATTTTAAGGCTATAGTTTGATGAGTTTCGATCAATGTATAAACCTATGGAACGCTCACATTTAAACAAGATACAGAGCATTTCCTTCCCCCCACCAAATTCCCCTCATGCCCCTCTGAAGTCAGTCCTCACCCCTCACCCTCATCGCTGTCCTAGGAGTTCACATACGGGGAATCACACGGTGCAATCCCTTACGTCCGGCTTCTTCCCTTCGGTACCACGTCTGCAGGATCATTTATACTGCGGTCCGTTTATTGGTACTGCTGCGTGGTGTTCCCTGGATGGATGGACCATCCTCTGTCTATCTGTTCTCCGTGGACACTTGTGCTGCTTTCCAGCGGAGGCTGTTAAGAACGAAGCCTTTGCGTGGACACGCATCGTGGCCCAGAGGATGACGTTCTGCTGAGGGAGAGCAGCCGGGTGCTGCGGTGGCATGGGGACATTGTGTGCTCTGCCCCGGTGCCACTCCTCGGGAGGATGCATGGGAGTCAGAATCACCTTGTTCTCAGGATTCGCAGCAAAGCTCCCCCGGGAAGGCCCTGGGACCTCTTGAGTGATCAGTCACAGGAGCAGCATCTGCAGAAACCCCTCGCGACTTAGAAGAAAGGCTTCTCCAGCCGAGGCAGACTCGGCCTGAGCTCGTTTCACCAGGCCTTCTTCCCATCTCTGACGCTCAGTCACCACCCCAAAGGCCAGGCCAGGCCACTGACCCTTGTCACAGCCTCTGGGCCGTTTCCTTCACCTCTGTGTTTCTCCCAACCTCCCTCCTGCGCTATCTCGAAGCCCTGGTTTCTTTGGCAGGAAGATCTCCGACAGCCTCAGCATCTTTCAGGGACACTCTTGCTGCCCCTCCTCCTGAGGAGTGGCTTCCCCATGAAGAGGCCACTTCTTCTGCAGCTCCTGAGCAGAGGGAGCAGCCCGGGGTCCTTGGCTTTGGGGAGCTGCAGCATGCTGTTCCTTGCTTTCGTGTCTGTTTCCGGGCCATCCTGCCTCCTTCCTCAGGAAAACTCCCCCTTTCAAGGTGCCTGCCCTCTGGCAATAATCTGGGAAACCCCCACATCTATACTTTGCTCCAAGTCGAGCCATGACCCTCACAGATAGTCTTTAGAATAGCCTAGCTTATTCTCTCCCTCCCTCTTCTTAAAAATAAGGTCTAGGCGGCACATGACTCTGTGTAAGTTTCCGAGGTTCAGGTGTGACCATCTGCACACAGCTTTGGAGTTACTTCCTAAAGCTGCATGGCCATAAAAAGAGATGGTCAAGACTATCATTTCAGGGTCTTTATTACCTGCTGTCAGATTGCCCAGCAAAGATATTGTAACAATGTACATTGTAATGAAAAAATGTATAAATGTATGAGTTTTTTTAACATATTTTATTTATTTATTTTTAGAGAGGGAAGGGAGGAAGAAAGAGAGAGAGAGAAACATCAATGTGAGGTAGCTGGGGGCCATGGCCTGCAACCCAGGCATGTGCCCTGACTGGGAATCGAACCTGCGATGCTTTGGTTCACAGCCCATGCTCAATCCACTGAGCTACACCAGCCAGGGCAAATGTATGAGTTTATACAAACCACAGCTTCAGCATTATGAAATTTTATCGTTTTATCTAACTGAACTGGTGAGACACGGCACCTCCGTGTTCGTTTTAGTTGAATCGTTCTTTGCTTGCTCGTGAGATCAGTGCCCCTCCCCGCAAATCAATTCCTGATATTTGGTTTCTTCTTGTGTGACCTGTCTGCTTGCATCCTTTGACCCCTCGGTCCCTCCTTTGAAAGAGCCCGGAAGGGGCCAGAGGTCGGTCTGCACAACGATCGTTCCTCATCAGCCCTTGGCGGAATGCGGGTCCTGACGCTGATTTCTGGCGAGGACCCCGAATTCTGAGGGTGCTGTGTATCTCAGTCGAGTTAAAAGAATTTCAGCCCAGGGACCTGAAGCCGTCGCCATTCCATGCTGCCACCTTTAAACAGATGAGGAGGCTGAAAGGGTGTCGCAAGGACATGGAGGCTGGAGTGGGAGGGGGACAGGCTTATTTCTGCCTGGGTGTGAGTCAGCGTGTCACTCCTTGTTCAAAAATGCGAAGCAGCCCTGCCGAGCTGCTCACGCTTTCTGACTCACCTGTCGTGTCTCCCATCCAGACGCGGCGAAGCCTTATAAATAAACAAGTGTGTTTTCTGGGTGATGCTTTGTTTACGCTAAACTAGCCTTTTCGAGGCACCTGGGGCTGAACAGAGGCCCTTTGTTTGTATGACTGACATCACACGGCACCCAGGGTGTAGAAACCTAGGAGCTGTTCCTCCTCTTTCTCCCTGAACTTAGGTCCAATCAGTCACCACACCTGGCCTGGTCTGCCTGCTCAGCATCTTTCAAACACACCAGTGCCCTGCCGCCCGGGCTGCCGCCACCTTAGCAAGGGGCTCTTTCGCTCAGAGCCTCCTCTCCGGGGGTCTCAGACTCTTCTTGCTTCTCCACAATCCATTCTGTACTCGGCAGCCAAACCGAGGATTTTTATACACGCCAGTCAGATGAGGGCACCCTTAAGTTTAAAATCCGCCAGTTGTTTTTCAACGCCCTCAGAACGAAGCTCAAAACTCTAACCGTGGTGCAGAAGCCCCCACATGAGCTGCCCCTGACTGCTCCAGCCTTGCCTCTCACCACTCCACCCTCCCCCATTCCTGTTCCCGTTTTGTAGGAGTCCCCGCACATTCCTCGGTCTCATACCTTCCTTCCCCAGGGCCTTTGCACATACCGCCACCCCCCCATCTACAGTGTTTGTGCTCGTTCCCTCTGCTTGGCTAACTTGCAGTCTTCCTTCAGGTTGCAGCTTCCACATCGCTCCTTCAGGAAAGCCTTTCCCAGCCGCCCAAGCCACGGCCATTAGGACGCCATGTAATCATTTATCCCTTTAAGGTCTTGTCTCTTCCGCTGCAATACTGACTTGAAGGCAGGGATCCTCTCAGTTTTGTTCATCATCAGGAGCCTGGCATCCCCGCCCAGGCCTGGCACACACGGGCACTCAGTAAATACACGCTGGCCGATCCGCAGGGCAGCCAACCCAGTATGTGCAATGTCACCAGTCAGTGTTGAAGGGGTTCATTCCAGGCTGCTTTGACAACTTTGAAACAGCTTTCTTAAAGTCACATGACATTGCGTTTTTTGGTTGTATCTCTTCGAAATTCCACAGGGTTGCAAAAGGAGTGAAGCAGCAAATCTCTGTTGACCGAACAGCTCAGGTGAAGTCACTGGGTGTCACCACACTGGCTAGTGTAACAGAGACATAACACCGCAGTCGGGGAGGGGGCCTCTTGCTTGGTGATTCATTAGCTGCATGAAGCGTCACGTAGGTCAGACCATTTAACGCCGAAAGTCTTCTCCTTTCCTCCTCCTTCTCCCTCTCTCTCCTACTCCTCCCCTTTGCCTTCTCTTTGCCCTCTCGCCTGCACCATCCTCCTTCTTTCATTTTAAGAGAGATGAGAACAATGAGTGTGTTTATTCAGCTAGGGGAAAGAGCCAATGAAAAGGAAGCAACTGAGGATGTTAGAGAGAGAGAGAGAGAGAGAGAGAGGATGATTGGGTATCAGCTCATGTATTCAACAAACATTTACCAGGTACCTGCTCTGTGCCAGGTACTTTGTTAATAAGCAGTGACACAAAGGTGAATGGGACACGTCCTTGGAGTCAAGGGGCTCACAGGCAGAGAAAGGACACATAAATACGTAATGCTATTAACTGTATAAAGCCTCGCTATGGTGCGTCCCAGCTCTGTACAGAATTACACACAAAGAAAAGTTAGTTGGCATCCAAAATAATTGCAATGAAACTTCAAATCCTTTTGAAGTCTCTTGAGGAAAATGCCAAGGGGGGAAATTACATCAATGATTAACAAGAAACCTTCTTAAAATCCTACTTTTCATTTCCCTTTCCCTCCTCCTATCTGCTAAGGAGGGTTCTGTCTTTACCTGTGAAGTTCCCAGGTCAGGTTACAGTGTCAGAAGAATAAGGTAAAGGGATTTCACCTATCCACCGCAGGAATTTCTCACTCTGCCTTAAAGCTCCTCCTTTCCCTTCCTCCAAACTTCCTCCAAACTTCCTCCAGCTCCTTCTTAATCCACACCCTCTTAGCTCTTCTCTCTTCACTTTCTTCTGCCCTCTTTTAACACCCGCCCCCTCAGGTACCAGTAACTCCCCACCCTATCCGCAGCTAACCAAATCACTTGGGGCTTGGCCCTTCTCCACCCCACCTTTCACCCACTATCCTGACAGCGTGCGGTGATCTGGGCACCTAACAGGCACAGACAGCATCCTCCTTAGGAGGCAGGAGGAGAGAGAGAGATTGCATATACTAATGCATTATTGATATTATTTTCCTGCCAAAGATATAAAACAATGTGGTAAGTGAAATGATACACTTATCTACAGGGACTTTTGAGAAAACAGAACAGGGACAAGTCACCCTGACCTTGAAGGACAAAAGGAGGTGAGAAGGGCATTTCAGGCACAGCAAACAACGTAAGCTAAGCCTGGAAATGGGAACTAGGCCGGGGTCAGCGAAGGGACTGAGCATACAGATGGGGAAAGGGAGAGGGGTATCTCCTCCCTGGAAGAGTGCTGACAGGGAACTAGAAGCAGGTGAAGTGGATGAGAAATCTCCACTGGAAGGCCCTCGTCCTCTCATCAAGGCTGTTTTGGCAGGGAGAGGCAAGGGAGGCTGCAAAAAAATGAAGGAGGATTGGTATAGCCCCCTGGGGTTGCTGGACAACCAACTAGATGCGGCCATAGGGACGTCAGAGCCACCAAAAGGCCAGCCAAGGTGAGGTTAGAGTGGTTGCATCGGCATGCTTTGGCCTCAGTGACTTGACTGACTTCTTCAGCGAAGTTGTGGGGCTGGGAAGACTCCGAGGGGACGGTCAGGAAAAGGAGGACCGCAGCACAGCCCCTGAAACTGGTAGGCACTTGCTCAGTTCAGCTTGGCTGAGTAACATTCATGAAACCCAATGAAGCAAAGAAACAAATGTGGCCAGAGCGGGGATGGTGGGCAGAGGGGGTACAAGGTGGAGCAGGGCAGGATTATTGTGTTGCATTCGTTAACCTTCCAGCTGTAGCCACGTAAATCTTCCGGGATGAAGGGGAAAGACGTTAAGACAGAGGCCATCGACTAGCGCAATTCAGCAAGCATTTCCGGGCTACTTGGCCCTGAGTAAGGCGAGGGGGGGACGGCCAGGATAAGCCAGCGGCCTCCAGGGAGCCTGAGGTCTTACAAAAGCAATGCTGTACAAAACATAGTCTTGCAAAGGACATAGTGGAGACACAAGAAAAGAGACATAGTGCCATGGAGAGTTTCAAAGACTGAGCGTCAGGGAGGGCTTTGGGGCAGGTAGAAGTTGAGGCGGACCTACAGGATAGGGTGGGCATGTATTGAATCTTGGCTTTATTGGTAGTGTGGGTCCTGAGAAAGAAGATGCCTACTAAGCATGGCTGCTGGTGGCTAACTGGACCCAAATGTTAAAGAATAGAGCCCATACAGGGGCCGGTATTACAGACCAAACCTCAGGGAGACACCCACACTGAACTACCTGCCTCTGCACCAACCTGCTGTTCTGCAAAGCTTTTCCGCCATCCCAGCCAGCCCTTATACAGGAGTTCCTGGAATCGTATTTTAACCAATAGGAAGGACTGAGGCGTTCCCCATTCAGTCTGAGCTGTGGGGACCAGGCAGGGATTTCTGTCCATATAAGTCAGTTCCCCTCTGGCTCTGAGAGTGCACTTCCCCTTTGCACTGAAGACTGAAGATCGCGTTTCCCTGTCTGAGCTGGAATACCAAAGGTGTCTCTCCAGAGCAGCACAGCGCAGGCCAGAACAGAGCCCACTACTCAGAGTGGAGCAGAGTGGCCCAGCACCAGGCACACTAGGGAGAAGCAGTGCAGAGCCGGCTGGCTGGAGCGGGGCCTGGCCCAGAGCTGCCTCGCAGACGAGCTGTTTCACCCTGAATAGTTCCCTTCTTCACCACATTCCAAATTGGGGATTCTTGCTGGTGCTGAATTGGTGCCAAGGACCACCACAATCTGTCAATAGCACGAAGGAAACTTCAAAGCACAGGCAGCCTCTAGGGCAAAGGAGCAGAGGTGGTAGGGGCCCAGGTGCACTTAGGGCAGGGACTTCAACAGGTGTGCTCCAAGATGTTTTAAAACATGCAATACTTGACTATTTAGTCGGGGGCACTGACCTCTTTTCCCGTAGACTGTCAAATTAAAAAAATGACAACAGCCAACACAACAAAGGCCATCTGGTATGATTGAATCAAAATTATATCTATTTTTTTAAATTTTTTAAAGATTTTATTTATCCATTTTTAGAGAGGGAAGGGAGGGAGAGAGAGAGAGAAACATCAGTGTGCGGTTGCTGGGGGACACGGCCTGCAATCCAGGCATGTGCCCCGACTGGGAATCGAACCCGCGATGCCCGGTTTGCAGCCCCCGCTCAATCCACTGAGCCACACCAGCCAGGGCTATATCTATTTTTTTTATCATGAGATCAGTGTGCTGCAGAATTTTAGTAATTAGTGTATGTGTTGCCACAAGATGAGAAAGGCTGAAAAGAGCTGATTTAGGGGATGGTGGTGAACCTGTGTGGCTGCAGGAGAGTTTGGCCCGTGGGGAGTTAAGCCTGGAGACAGGTCTCAGTTGATTTACGAGCGCTTTGAACGTTAGGCAGAGACATACGGACTTTGCCTATTATTTGCAGAAACAAACTGCAGAAGATTTTTGCATGCAGGAAAGTGACATGATTCTACCAGTATTTTAAGCAGCAGCTAAAACAGTTCAAACATACAAGATTAGTTACTGAAATGCCACCTTCTTGTCCAGCTGAGATGAGAGATTTTTAACTACATAATTAAATTCATTTAACAGAGGGAAGGGGTTCTTATTTCCCAGGACCTTAGGACTGTCTTCCAATTTTATAAACAGATTTAAAAAGAAAAAAACAAAAAACCAAGTCTCCAGACTTGGATCTCTGGGAACACAGGGGTAAATACTGACACAGTCTTCCTTTGTTTTCCCAAGAGAAGTCTCTCAGGCGAGTTCTCTAATTTTCTAGAAGAAAATTTTAACCTTTTTTTTTCCCCTTGAGAGTTCAACCGAGCTGAGGGAAAAACGGCAGTATTGCCTTCGATTCGCCAGCTTTGGTTTGGACGCAGTATTAGTCCCCGAGGGACTCCCAGCAAAGCGTCTCTAGGCATTCGTTCCAGGCAACAAGGACGGAGGTTAAAAGTACGCTCTCTCCAAAGGGCTTACTTAAAACAGGTAGGAAAAAAAAGGCGCGCAGGTGGATGTCTCTATCCATCTTTTTAGGATAATCGGGTAAAGAAACTAATGGAGGAGGAAGCCCTGTCGTCGCCGATGGTCAGGACCTCTGCACCAGAAAGCGCTTTGGTGTTACGCCGTAGTTGCGTGCTCTTAGGCAGGGATCTCTTGGGACTTGATTCCGCCAGGCTCCCAAAGGGGCGGTTGCAGCTACAGCCTAGCGTGCCTCTCAGCCAATAAGAAGCCAGTATTTCCCGCCCGTATCGGATTTCGACCAATCGGCGCCCAAAATTTTAGCTTGCTAAATGGCGTCTCCGTTGTCTGAGAAGGGAGGGAAGTTCCCTTATAGTTGCCAGTAACAGACATGGCTACAGCCCCTGGAGGAGGGGACCCTAAGTGAGGAGGGGGCAGGGAGGGAGAGAACGCGGGCGAGGAAGACAGGCCCCCGGGTCCGGGTGAGTACAAGAAGCTCTGTGGCCCGAAGCAAGGGGCACAAGGGAGCAAAGGGGCGTGGGGCTCCGCTTTACGCGTCCTCTGATTCTTGGCCGAGGCGAGGGGAGGCAGGGGTCTGCACCCCGAGAATGGCCTCCAGGGATCCCTTCGGAGGGTGTGTCAAGGCACTGGCTCTGATCCCCAGGTCCTGCGCATTTCCTACCCCCAGGTGCTCATACCTGCCCTCGGCCCTGGCTAGGCCCATTGTGGGGGTCCCGTGTCAAAAATCTAACTCTCCCACCAACAAAGAGACCTGCCCGGGATTTGTCCCGGATGGGCCCTGGCCCAGAGGGCTTCCACCGCTGATGTCTAGTGTATTTATAGGCATCTGGGAGTCCCCATCCCTGGCCCCACCACGACCCCAACACAGACGGTTGTCTCCCTTGCGCGCGCCCACAGCTGCTGCCCTGGCCCTCGTGCTGACGGAGTCCCCTGTGTCCCAATGGATGGAGCCAGCCCAGGGGCTTCTGTGTCCTTTTTTCTTTTTCTTTCCTTCCTTCCATCGTAACCAGACTCGTTTAAAGACTCATTGGAAGCAACCACAATAGTTGGCATCCTATAAACTGACTTCAATGCTGTGTTCTCATTCCTCTGCCGCACACCCCTAAGGTCCAGTCCTTACAGTCCCTCGTGTGCCATGGTGTGAGCCCCTGCCTGGTGCCCTGTGCCAGACAGGAGGGAAACCCTGCACTCTTTCATTGGTGTGTAACCACAGGCTGCACTTTGGTGTGCTCATTGATTCAGTCACATGCTGCTACAACCCACCCTCTGTTGGGAGTTTTTGTGTGGCGAGCTCTGTATTGAGTCTTTTTGCTTCTAGTATGGGATTTTGCGCGTTGGAAGAGGGGTAGTTTTCTTATACTTTATCCAAGACATTCAGCTTTAGTGGCATAGTTCAGTTAGTTATGTCTGGTACTCTTAGAAGATGGAAGTGAGGAGAGGGAGGTTTGTCTTTGTTTTTTTAAACACATGCATTATTTCCTGTATTATGCATCTTATCTGTGAGCTTCTAAGTCTGAGGAGAGGGGATTTTTAACTTTTTTGTTTTACAGATGGAGACTAACTATTGGGAGAGGCAAAGAGGCAGGGCTGGGGTCACCGAAAGCCAGGGCCAGACCCCCTGGAAGTCCCGATCCTTGTGTTTTTTATCCGCTGGAGCCCGTTGTTTCCTGGTGCGATCCGAGAAATTCAAGTTCCCCAACTTCTCTGAGCCTCCTGCAGGGGAGTTGGAGCTTTAAACGGGATGGTATACGAAGGATCTCTAGCATAGGGTCTGGCACTTACTGGGTTCTTAATACATTTTTGCATCCATTCATTTTGAGTCACCAGCAGGCAGCTCAGTGGCTGATTTCTTGTCATAACATTTACTGTGATCTTGGGGACATAAACGATTACCATGATTCTCAGGGAAGGCAGCGAGGGGTGCAGTCGGGTCAGAGTGGCCTCTTCCTCCGTTTTGGGGAACCACTGTGGTGCCCTTGGAGATGCTGTTCGGGGGTGGGTCTTGTGTAAGGACAGAGCAGAGCCAGGAAGAGGCTGAGAACCGCTGAAGAAGGAAGGAGCGCCACTGCGGTGTGTCTTTATAGTGATCCTGGCAAAAAGAAGTGCCTATCTCAGTATTCCAACGAGGTCGTTCAAATGAAAAACAAACAAACAAACAATAATGGCACAAATAAGGTTCATCATCTAGAGAGGCAAATAAAAGTGGTATGTGGATGAAACGGTTTGAAAATCACCATGAAGATCAAAACACACCAGAGCACAGGCTGTCATTCAGCCTGGAACTAGGGGTAGCATGTTCAGATAAACGCCACAGATGCCCTGCACGTCTTATTTTAGCTGCCACGTCGTGAACTTGACTTTCTCGCTCACTGGTTCTTTTTGTCAGAACCATGGGAAGGAAATCCACTTGTGGTTGGATGCCGTGGGGCAGCGCATGGGCCAGGGAGGTGGGGCACAAACAAACGCTTCGAGAATCTGCCGCCAAATAATTGAGAGTTAACCGCCCTTCAGCCCCTCCCCGGACCCTGCTCCTTGTGCGGTGACCCGACATCAGTAGATTAGACGGGGAGAGCCAGGCTGGGCCTTGGGAGGGAAGAAAACAGAAAGCCCTTCACATTTCTATTTTGAGAAGTTGCTAGGGAGTGCCAGCCAGCTCCTGGTGTTTTAGAATCAGTCTTTCGGAAAGCTTAACTCCTGCAGGACAAATGGGAAACGGAGGTCGAAATCTTTGGGTTTCCTGCCCCCCCTCCCAGCTGCTCTTCCCCTAGTGCTGGGCTTGGGGAACCATTTCTGCAGGGAGAGCGGGGAATGCTAATGTATCTGTTACCTACACCCAAGGCTTTAATGGACCCCATGCGGTGCGTCAAGTGTGAGCTTTTCCGATGGCGGTCAGAGTTGGGAAGACGCAAAGCCTCTCCATCCATCCCTGGTGTCCCGATGAGAAGGTCCCGGGTCAGGGATGGCACTTCTCCGCTGGTGGATGTGCGTCAGTAGTTTGTATCTTGTTATTGTGTCAGTGTTGCTTCCATGACAGTCTGCTTCTTTACCTACGAGAAAGGCTCCTTCAGAAGATACCGTTTGAGCCCCCTGGTGGGCCCGGACTGGTCGACAAGGGCACAGGCGCACTAAAGGGCACCTGAGCTAGGCCGTGGTGGGCCAGGGGTGTTTTTCTTATGAACAGACCTGCCAGCCAGAATGTGTGGTTTGGTTGGTGAGCAGGGGTTTGTGTAGTAATGAGCTTTGCCCGTGGCTGCCAGTAAACAGTGGGTCACGTGGCATGGAGAGTAGGGGAAGGGCCAGATTTAGACCCACATGGGGCCTCAAGCTGGGCCTGTCTCACACTGATTGCTCGGGGTTTTGCTAGTTCTGAAGGCCAAAAGGAACTGAGGAGAGGGGCATCCAAGACAAGGAGACCCTTTCAGGGCCTTTGGGAAGCTAGAAATCTCAGTGGAATTGTATAAGCCCAGTTTTCTTAACTTCAGGATCCTCTTAGAAAAAAGATTTGTGGTAGAAGTCTTACTTAGTAGAACAGGACAATATAGGGAAACACTTGGGCAGGACATACCCTGGAGAGAGGCCCAAAGGCGTGTTTAAAAAGGGCGCACCACGTCTCTAAAGTCGACGCGGAGCGTCTTTTCATGTGTTGAAGCCACTGGATTCCTTGGTTTCGCCATCGCTCAGGGTTAGAAGAGATCGTACAGTCATCTCTTTCTTCTCTGAAACCCGATGTGTTCCTCCTCTTCGGAATTTCACAGCCTCTGCTCGGATCTCGGTCCTGATGGGGAGCCCGTCGCCTCTCGGGGCAGCCCATTGGCATTTTTTAAAAACACAGTTCTAAATATGTAAAAGATATAGTTCGTATTAAGCCCCATTCTGTCTCCTTATATCTTGTGTCCTCTCCGTCCCGGGCCACGGCATGTCTGTTAGTGCAGCCTGAGTACGGATGCGCTGTGGGCAGCCGTGCCGCCTGTGTTGAAGTTGCATTTACAGTAGTTTTATACCATGGCTTCTGAACCGAAGCGAAGGACTTCGTATTGGAACTATTACAGTTAAATAGAATCGTTTAGATTTGGCCCATCATTCAGCCTGTTGAGATCTTCTTGGATTTTGACTGCAGCCTACTTTTCAGGTTTGTGCCATCCAAGAATTTGATTAGCATGCCATCTGTTTCCTCACTCAACTCATTGATAAAATTATCGACTGGGACGTCACCAACCGTAGAACCCTGAGGCTTGCTGTTGAAAGCCTTCCTCCAGCAGAACATGAATCAGCCCACCTAGGAGTACTCTTTGGCCGAGTTTCTCAGCAGAATGCAGGTCGGCCAACCTGCGGTTTGGGGGTGTTGGGTGTGGCCAGGGTGCAGGTCCGGGTGATGAAGGCTGTACTAGGCAGGATAAGGACCGCCAGCCCCTTACCTCACCCTCAGCCTGAACCTTGGACACCTTTAGTTCTTTGTGATGCTGGTTTCTTTTTTTTAATATTGCTAATTTCATTTTTTTTAAGATTTTGTTTATTTATTTTAGAGAGAAGGGAAGGGAGGAAGAAAGAGAGGGAGAAAAACATCAATGTGTGGTTGCCTCCCATGCGCCCCTTGCTAGGGACCTGGCCTGCAACCTAGACATGTGCCTTGGCTGGGATTTGAATTGTGACCCTTTGGTTTGCAGGCCAGCGCTCGATCCACTGAGCCACACCAGCCAGGGCTGTCATGCTGGTTTCTGAGCTTGGCGGCAGGAAGCTCCCCGCCGTTTGTTTTCATGGCTTCCCTGTTTGCCTCTGTCTAGCTCCTTGTCCTACAAACCAAGGATGTCGTATCGTGACTTCCTTCTAACTCTTCTGCCTGTGATTTCTTCCCCTGTCTTGTCTGATTGATTCTCCACCCTCGCGAACCACTCAGAGACCTTCAGGGACCCCTCAGGGCCTCTTGGTTGTGGCCTTCGGGGGGCCTGTGCACTTCAGCCCTTGCTTCCCTGCCCCCACCGGGCCCCTCATCGCCTCGCTCTTCCCTACCCGGCCTTCTGCTCTAACCAGACTAGTCAGACCAGCACCGTTCAAAAGGGCACCCGCATTTCTCCCTCGGTGCCTTTGCTGGGACTTCCAGTTCTTGCTTGGGTTGCTCTCATTCTTCCCACTCCTGAGCTTTCTTAAGGGCATAGCTCAGGCCTGGCTTCTTTCGGGAAGCGACCCCTGGCTCCCTGCCCCCACGGGTCTCTTTCTTCTCGAAACCCTGCAGCCCCTGTCGGCAGCTCTGCTGTAGTATGTCACTGCCAGCTTGAATTTTTGTTATCTCTTTTCACAGTCCCCGGAAACTAGCTTTATTGTAAGTCCCTTGAGGGAAGGGACCACGTCTTATATGCTTTAAAAACAGGATCTTTCCTTACACTAATTAAATAGATGAGGTTGTTTTCTTTTATGGCTTGTGGGTTTGTTTGTTTTTTTGTGGTCTGAGAAATATTTGCTTATCCTAAGCTACAAAGATCCCCCTTGCCCTGCTGTATTTTCTTCTAGGAGTTTTGTAGTTTTAATTTTTATGTTTAGAGCTGCGACCCCTTTCAAGGTGATGTCCGTGTGTGGTGTGAGGTGAGGGTCAGGATTGCTCTTCACGCACGTGGGTCTCTTTCAGGACCCTCTCTCTGTGCCGTCGAGCTGCGGGTCTCTCCTTACGCCGACGGCGCACGTCTCGATTTCTGTCATTTCCAGTTCGCCGTGAAAGCAGGCAGTGTCAGTCCTCTACCTGTTTTTCTTTTTCAAAACTGTTTTGCCTATTCCAGATTCTTTACCTTCCCATGCATTTTAGAGTCAGCTTGTCAATTCCTACAAAAATGTTAGCTGGGACTCCGATTGAGATAGTGTTGAATCTAGGTATAATTCGGGGAATAACTGGCATCTTGATATTGAGTCTTCCGTGCATGAGCGGGACGGGGTGTATCCCTGCGTTTACCCAGGTCTTCTTTGCTGTCCCTCAGCAGTGAATGGGTCTTATACATATTTTTGTTAAAGTTATTCCTAAGAATTTCATGTTTTTTTGTACTATTATAAGTAATATTTTAAATTTTTCTTTTTAAAAAGATTTTATTTATTTATTTCAGAGAGATGAAGGGAGAGAGGAAGAGAGGGAGAGAAACATCAGTGTGTGGTTGCCTCTTGAGTGCCCCACTGGGGGGACCTGGCCTGCAACTCAGACATGTGCCCTGACTGGGAATAGAACCAGCGACCTTTTGGTTTGCAGGCTGGTGCTCCGTCCACTGAGCCACACCAGCCGGGGCTAAATTTTTAGTTTTTCTGTATTTCATAATAGCCTATTGACATTTAATTTATATTTATATTTTGTATTTTGACCCTGTGTCCTAAAACTTTGGCCACTTGTTTGTTCTAATATTTTATTTTCATATTCCTAAAAATATTTTTATATTCCTTTTATATGTACAATCTAGTCTCCTGCAAATAAAGCCACTTTTCCTTATTTCTCCACAGTCTTTATGTCCTCTGTTTCCTTTTTCCTCCTTGCTGTGGGGTCCTCATTCTTTACCTCAGCAGCAGTACCGATCACACTTCCTATTTGCTGATGGCAGTAGTGACAACTGCCATGTGTCAAACATGGCTCTAGACCCTCTGCATCCAGCATTTTACATCACCGTTGCCGCGCCTCTCTGAGTGGGTCTTACCGTTTCCCTTCTATGAGCAAGACCACTGAAGCTCGGAGAGGCAAGCCCCTTGCGAAGGGCAGTGGGCATCCAATACGTGGTGGAGTGAGGATTTGAACCCAGGGCTTTTTGGCCGTGAAGCCTGTGCTCTTTTTCCACAGTGGGCCAGGGACTGAACTGGCCCTTTAAGGACACAGCTGCTGGTTTCGGATCAGCAGCCGAGGACAGCTCTCCCAGAACCCCATGTATGGAGTGATGGGAGGACAGAGACTCTCAGAAGTGTGTCCTGCTCCTGGCTGCCCTCTCGGAGCCTCTGTGGTTCCAGCTGGCTGCAGAATCGTTTCACTGTTTCAGTGTTGGCAGGAGTTAAGCCCAATTCCCCCCTGGCTCCCGGTCCCTTGCCCCGTGTGGCGACGACCTCATCCAGCCCTGCTGGGACGGAGTGTCATGGGGACCTTGAGCTGTACTTGTAAACAGGGCCTGGGCAGCCTGACTCAGAGTGGCCTTGGGGAGAAGTGGGTTCAGCCTCTCAGGATCCCGTTTCAGTTGCCTGCCAAAGAGCAAATGTCACTGCAATTCACTTGTCTGTCTCCGACCCCGAGGGGCTTGCTCAGCGTTGAACAGCCCGGCCGCAAAGGCAGGGGAGGCAGGCTCGGCCGCACAGGCCTGTGATGTCAGCCCTGGTGCCACCTTGCAAGGAGTTGGATGGGATTTCAGAGAGGGGCTGGTGGCAGCAGAGCCTCGGCCTCCTGCCTGGGGTCCCCTGGACTCAGCTCTTTTTGTTTCTAAATGGTGCTCTTGTGGCTCGGCCCGCGGGCTTCTGGTGGCTCCTCCTAGTGCAGCCTTGCCGCCGGCCCCCAGAGGAACTGCCCTCATCCACAGGTTGGCGGTTTCTGCACAAGAAGTCACCTGGCACCAAGCCAGATGACTCAGTGGCATTCTTTACCCAAACACGCCCTGGGCTGAAACCACGAAAGTGTGTTGGTTGTCAGGATGGGTGGGTGAGGGTCAGGGGTCATGTGGGAGGGGCTTGGAGTGGGGAGGTGGGGCTAACCATCACCTTCCAGATTGTAGTCGGACTGGCTCCGCGTCCCTCGCAGACAGCTGCTCGGGTGCGTGGTGAGCACTGCCCCATCAGCAAACTGCCTGAGATGCCCGGCTGTCTGTGGGCAGGCGCGTGTTCCCAGCACGGGGCGTGTGCTCCGGGTGGCAGCCGGCAAGAGCACGTCTCTGCTTTTGTCATCTCCATTGCCCTCCTCGCCACCCTCCTGATTATTCCAGTCGTGTCTGCAGTCCAGTTCACCTTAAAGCTTCCCTTCACTTCCTAAAAAGCTGATAAGCCAAGGTTTGCCCTGCCCGCTGGGAGCAGCAAGTGAAAACATGCACAGGAAAGGAAACACTCTGCCTCTGAAGATGACAGTTAAGAAATGGAAAGCTCGCCCCCACCCCCCAGGCATCCCCTCCCATGCCCTGGCCCTCCTGGGCTCGGAGAGTGGACAACCTGGGGAAGCTGCGCTCCAGGACCGGGCTCGCCGGGGCCTCTGTGGTCAGGGCACCGCTTCCCCATCCGCCACTCTGTTGTTTAGAGGACACTGTTGGTTTCACAATAGCCGCCTGTCCCAGCAACCTGGACTGATGTGATTTCTTTCTCATTCCAACCCCCCAGATGCTGCATCTGTGACAGAGTCACTGGGGTTTGTCCATGTTGGGGAGGAGCCTTCCTTTCGGGGGTGACCACACTCACCTGGGCATGCCTGCAGGACTCTGGGCCCATGGACCTGAAGGAGAAGCCTGCGGTAGGTGTATCTGGTTCCCCGGTGGGGATTGCCTGTGTGTCTGTTGCACTCTCCCTACTTGCGTTTGCCTGGGAGGTCCTCATTTGGGGTCCTCAAACCAAAAGTGAGAGAGGGGCGAGGCTCTGGGGCTTGGGGGTTGCCCTTGGCTGGAAAGCAGAGGCCCAGGGAGCTGTGAGTGCAGGGCAGAGGCGGGCCAGGCGGTTAACACCACTCCAGGCAGGCGCTCTGTTCTGACTCGGGCTGGCTCCGAGCCAGTCTTTCACTTCTTGCCCGGGGCTGTGTAATTCCGTCTGTTTGCTCCTCGCTGGGGCTCTGCCCCAGCCTGCTGAGCCTCGGCGAGCGAGAACTGTCGGGCAGCCTGTCTGTGGTTAGGGAAGAGCCGCCGGTCAGGCTGCAGATGGAACTGCACAGTCAGCGGGAAGGGGGCCTCCGGGAGGGCGGTCCGGACCCCCCCACCAGCCTGACCTCAGGTGCACCAGCCTCCGGGCGCAATGGCTCTGCGTGCAGGTAGATTTGTCATCTGCGTGTCCTGCTCCTGGAAGAAGGCTGCCCTCCAGGAGGTCCTTCAGTTTCTCACCTGGGCTTGTGCCACACCTTCCAGCTGGCCCCTGTCTCTGACTCCTTGACTCGGCTGTTGGAGAAGGCCACCCAAAATGCGGGGCTGACCTTTCGTCACCCCTGTTTACAGGTTGTCAGTGGCTTTGTGCCACCTGCTGAAACCTTTCGTGTAGCATGCAGAGCCGTCCCCAGTCCTGCTCCTGGCCGTTGGCCCAGCATCCCCAGCCTTCCCTGCCTCGGGCACACACTTCACATTTAGGCAGTGACCCTGAAATGCTCCCTACCCTTCTCCTGGGCAGACCCCTACTATTCTTTCTTCCAGACTGAGTGTAGACATCACCTCCCGGTAAATCCTCCTTCCCCTCCCCAGAGGTCCCTCCTTTCACCATCTTCAACCTCTACCCTCGTCCTTGCTACACTGTGTTGGGTCACCTGCCTGTGCCCTGGCTCTTAGCATAGACCCTAGCACGTAGCAAGGGCTTGATAAATATTTATTAACTTGAACTTGTGGATAGTGATCTTCCTGCCACAGAGACCTTGGGAAGTGTGGAGAGGGAGCTCTGGCCTCTGGTGGCACCTGGCCGAGTGCCTGCTTGTGCAGCTCCGGGCTTCCCGCACCGTGGGCCAGCTGTGGAGCAGACTCCTGCACCTGGGCCTGCAGCGGGTTTGTTCAGCCCCCTGTTCACAGAGGCGTCTGGCTGCTCTGCAGGTGACCATCCTAGCAGTGCCTGGCACACAGGGAAAGCCACAGTTGCCTCTCCCCTAGTGCGGGTGCGACTGTGTACCAAAGGTTACCAATTGCAACCAAGGGTTGCAATTCCAGGGAGCGCCCCTGCCTGCCCCCCCGCCCCCCTGCCCCATGCCCCAGACTCTGATGTTGTGCGATGTGGTGGTCTGTCTGGGTAAGGCTGACTGTCCCTGAAACAGAGGGCAACACTGTCCTCTGGTCCCGGCCTGCTGCAGAAACCTCAGTTCCTAGTAATCTGGGAAAGCAAAGTGCTGTGACCAAGGGGCTGGCTTCTCTCTCAAGCCCGAGGAGGAGCACTGGAGAGCCCAGGCTGGCTAGTTCTCAGGGGCCGTTTTTCCTGGAGGATTTCCCGTTATGCTCGTCTTTCTCTTTCTGGGTCACTGAGCCCTGAGCTGGAGAGTACCGTCACCATCATTGTCACCATCAGCAGCAGCTGTATGGACACAGTGCTTCCTTCGGGTCGGTGGAACTCCAGGCCCCGGGCAGGTGGCCCCTGGCTCGGAGAAGCTTCCAGCCTGGTTGAGGAATTACTAGTACGAGCAGCTAAGTCATAGCACCTGATGGGCTTTCTGCCTGAGGTACCTGGCAGCTGGTGATAGGACTGGGCTTCTCTAGGCAGAGCCCTCGGCCTCTGCCAGTCAAGGCTTGGGCAGTGGTGGGAGATGGAGAGTCGGGTGGTGGCCACCGATGGCAAGGGGCCTGTCGTCCCCTGCGGTAGCCCAGGATCGGCTAGGCTGTTGCTGGTTGATGTGCTGCACCCTGTGCCCCTTCCCTTTGTGACCTGCCTGTCCTCAGTGTGTCCCCTTCAGAGCCTCCCTCCCCCCTGCCTCCAGTCCTCCAGCCCATGGTGGACGCGCTGTAGCAGTGAGGTCTGGGTTCTGCATCTTAGAGGCAGAGAGGCCCTTTCCCTTGCTGAAGTGGGCAGCGTTGGGGGGTGGGGGGCTCCTGCCGCACCCCTGGCTCGGACCTGGACCCGAGCACTGGTCCTTCCAGGGCCTCTTGTACAGGCGGGGGTGTGGGGGGGTGTTGGCTTCTCTGTGGTTCCCCGGGAGCAGCGCCTTGGTAGAAAGCTAAAGGGGGAACCTGACCTGGGAGCAGGGGTCAGGGGGACAGGAGTCTTCCTCCTTGCGGTTTGCTAGGTGCAACCCCACTGCACAGACAGCAGCTGTCCTGCCGGTGTCTGCTCCAGGGCTCGTCCTGCCGCCCACGGGCCTGGGCCTCGGGGAGGCTTCCTGCCCTTAACTTCTGGACTGCCCTGGCCCCTCCTGACCTTTCCCACTCAGCCCTGGGTTTGGGAGGGGGCTGTGCTCGAGAAGGGGGAGGGGTAAGCTGGCAGCGAGAAGTCTTCCTGTCCCTGCAGCTCCAGAGACCGCGTTGTCTAGGAAACGAGGGCCCGGGAGAGCTGTGCTCAGGCTCCAGCCCGCGCTCGGTGACCGTTGGACCGTTAGGCCGTGTCCTCTCCCTCGGGGCCTTGCAGCCCCGTCCTAAGGGTGGCCTGGACCTAGGCAGAGGAGTTTCCCATACAGTCCCAGGACCTCTGCCCTCCTTCCCCCAGGGGAAGTGCTGACGATTTCCTGTGTGTCACACTCGGGGGCCCAGAGAGGTGCCCAGGCTCTGCCGACGCTCAGGGAGGTGCTGAGGTGGGAGCCCCAGGTCACAGGCCTCCTCTTTCCGGCCGGGTGTCCGCCGTCTTCTGGCCCCAGGAGCGCGTAGGCAGGTGTGCCTGGCTGCACCCAGCTGCTGCCCCAGCTCCTCAGGCTCATTGAATAGCAGCTGTTGGGGTCCCAATACCACCTGGTGGGCAGGTATTGGTTCCCAGGTGTTGGAATCCTCAGAGGCCCTTCCTTTTGGGGCTGGCTCTTCCCTCTGCGCTGGATTCTTCCACTCGCTTCCCGGCCCCTGCCCTGCCCCCCCTGGAAGCCACTGCTTCAGACTTCTCTGTTGCCAGTTCTCCCCCCTTCCTCGCAGGATGTGCTGCTATTAATAACGTGCAAGGCCCCCTCCCCTCCTTCCTGCAGCTCTGGCTGCGAAAGAGCTGTCGTTGGCTTGGCTGCACACTGGGAGTCTCGCTGATCTGGGGGAGCCCTCACCTGGCAGGCTGTCCACTCTGGGGCCCCTAACCTTGCCCAGTGACTTGGGCCATGGAAAGGAGCCCAGGTGCTCCTTGATGCCTGCAGTTGCCATGACGACAGCAGCGGCATCCTACACTGTTCCTCCTGGCCCCCCACCACCCCTTGGCTGCACGTCGCCCCCTCTGCTTACTCGCAGTGGCCTCCTCTGACTAGCAGGCCACCCTCTTGGACATCTGGCAGAGCATCTACAAACTTCTCCTTGCAATTCTCTCTCTCCTCCCCCCTCCCTCCCCCTGGGCTGCTGTGCAGCCTGCCTCCTCCTCTTCCCTCCCTCAGTCTGCAGCGGGCCTGGAAATAGGCTGAATTAATCAGCAGATCCGAGCTCCACCGGGCTGCGTGTGGTCGCTGCGGCACCCGCTCCTCGCTCACACGCTCCATAGCTCTCTCCCCTTTCTTCTCTCTCTCACTGGGCCGTGTGGGAAGTTCCGTAGCTGACTCCCCGTGGCTCATGCTCTTTAAGCAGGCAGAACTATGGATGCCTCTTCAGGGCAAACGCAGCAAAGTGAGTATGCCAGTGTGGGTGTGCATTTGTGCCAAAATGCCTGTTCCCTGCTTGGTGGAGGAGGCTTTGGGGAAGCGGCTGCTGGAAGCCTTGAAGATGGATGCCCACCGGAGGGAGGCAGCTCCAGTTACGAGGTAGCTGGGGTGGTGATGGAAGGAGGCCGGGAACGGGAGCCAGCATGCTAGTGTGTTTCGGGACCTGCCAGCCAGGTCCCCAGGTCACCCAGAGTGGGAGTAGAGCCCAAGTTCCCAGGGGAGCACTGGCTGCCTAGGGGCTAGGACCCCGGTCTCCACACATCAGCGACGGGCAGCAATGGGTCTGGGTGCCGGCCCTCCTCGGGCTGCTGAGAGGGCTTTTCTTGCTGGAGAAACGGAGCTGGGGTAACTCCTTCCTAGGCCTGGGTGGCTGCAGGCCGAAGGAGCGGGGTGAAGGAGCCGAGGTCGGCCTGCGCCTGGAGTGTGAGGAAGGGGAGGGAGCAGGAGGCGCTCGTTGGCCTGGCTGCAGGCAGCGTCGATTTGCGTCTGGCCAAACTCAGGAGACATTTGTCATGGCTGCTAAAAAGCACCTTGGCTCTCGTGGCCAAATCTCTGCTTCAGGGATTCAGGCATTATGCGGTGTCCAGTGTTGGGTGCCCGCCCTGCCTGCTGTGGCCAGGAAGGCTGTGATGGCGGGGACCTGGCAAAGGGGCCAACCGGTTCTAACTGCTGCTTATCTACTGCTGCCAAGGCCAAGGGTCAAGGTCTAGATTCATAACCTGTCTACCTGAGCCTGGAGGACCTCGATTCTGCTTGCTCCCCAAACAGGTGGAGTAGGAAGGAAAAAGTGGCCGTGCCGACAGAACCTTGGAGGAGCCCCAAAAGGATAAGGGGTTGGGGGCTGGGGGGCTGGGGGCTTCTGGCTCTGGGCCACCAGAGAAACCTGACGAGGGCGGCGCAGGAGAGCACAGGTTTGCTGGCTCGTTACCTTGACCCAGATGCTCGGCTCTGGGCCCCGCGGGGCTGGTCCTGTTTAGCAGTTGATCCCTTGCAGTTCTGGTTTGACAGAGGTCCCTCACCACCCTGCTGCCCCCCCAACCCCCCCCTGCTTTGCCAGTGTCTCCCTCGGATAGCGGGACAGAGAGAAGCAGCCCCGAGCGCGGGGGTTCGCTGCGAGCCTCTCCCGGGCCCAGCCTCCCGGAGCCTCGAGTGGTTCTCTCTTGGGGCTGGTTGCGTGTGGGCAGTCTGACCAGTGGGACCGGGTCGGTTCTGTCTGCAAAGCCTCAGCGGGTGGAGGAGCAGGGCCTCGCCTCCCCTCTGGTGTACAGGCCCCCTCTAGCTGTTGCTTGTCGCCCCAGGGACGTCTCCGGAGGTGGGGGTTTGTGGTTTCTGAGCATCTGGGAAGCAGGGAGTGCCTTCGGGTACTTAAGGCCGGGCAGATGTCCCTCACCCTTCTTGGCCCGGGGAGGCAAGAAAAGCGGACCTTGGGCTGCACATACACAGCTCGGGTCCTTGTTTCTCAGACAAGCTGTAGCTAGCCTCGCCCAGTTTCCCCGGTGGCACCCAGGCACTGTAGGGTACCCAGCCTAACTCGTGCTCTGAAAAGGGTTGGCAGAGCCCATCAGCCCTCTCGGGACTTCCCTCGGAAAGGGTGAGGGTCTGCTACCAACGTCTCCCCAGCCGTGGCTGTCGCACCACCAGGGAGGGAAACCATGTGCCATGAGAGCAACGGTGGCTCTTCCTGGGCCTGGGCTCTCCCGCCAGAGAGGGGCGAGGTGTGGCCTTTCGAGTCGGCGAGTGGCCCTGGCAGTTGGATAAGCGAGGTCAGGGCGAGGAGAGTAGGCTGGCTCCGCAGGCTGTGTCCTCGCCCCCGGGCCAGCCTGTGCGGGCAGGTGTTTGCTTGGGGCGGCATGTGATTACAGAAGGACTTATTTTCCCTCCGCTGTGCTGTCTGTAATCATCAGTCTGGAGTTGGCGCTCCTGGCCAGACTCAACATGCGGGGGCAGATGCACGCAGTCAGCTCTGCAGGCCCCCTCCTGCCCCCACTGGCCCCACCCCAGGAGCATCTGCCTTCCTGGGCCCCGAACCTCTGTGCCCCTGTGCCCGGAGAGCAGCGGCCTGGGGGCAGAGGGGGGTGGTGCAAATGCACGGCCAGGCAGGGGAGGAGGAGGTCCTGAGTTTGGGGCACCTGGAATAAGGCAGCAGACATCAGGATAGCCCCAGGGTAAGCAGAGGGCAGTTGCTGAGTGTCCAAGTTCTGGCCACAGGAGGGACACTGCCCTGGCTGGCGGGCAGCTCCTTTTAGCCTGTCTCTGCCTTCCCCAGACTGGTCCCCACTGCAGGCCAAGCAGCTTCCCAGGGGACCTGCAGCCCTTCCTTTCTCACCCGCCCCCCCACCCCTGTCTTTGTGGCACGAAGCCTTTTTCCTCTGTAGGCCAGACCTTCCCTGCGTCCCGGAGGTTTTCTCCCTGTATGGTTTCTGGAGGCCTGGCTAGGCAGTACCATCCTGGGCTGAGGAGGGAGCACAGAAGGCTGAGCCTGAGGGAGGGAGGGTCGAAGGGGAGGGCAGGTCCCGGCGACCCCGCTCTCTCACCCTGGCCGTCCCCAGCAGCCATGCCTTCCTTCAGACTCTCTCCCTCCCTGGGTGCGGAGGGCTGGGCGTCCCCGCTCCAGGCCAGCTGCTCAGGCACGGGAAGGCCTGCGGTCCCCTCTTCCTTCTCGCACCCATGACACCCCCCAGCGGCTTCCTTCCCTTCCATGTCAGCAGTGGAGGAGGCGGGTGCAGACCCGAGCCTTAGCCGACCGACGCTCCTTTGGACCACGGCCCCTCGGGAGGCCCCAGGATCCCTGCCAAGGGATGTGGGTGCTTAGGAGTAGAGTATTTACCCATGCGAGGGGCAGGCCCCTGCCCGGAGGGGCTGTCCCTTCCTGAGCTGGAATAAGCCGTTACCCCCCTGGGGAAGAAGCAGCCCTTATTTTCATAATCCCCCAAAGCCGCTGTGGAGAGTGGGGATTAGATGCTTTACAGGGGAGGGATCTGGGGAGCCTTCGGGCCAGGTCCGCTGGGAGCCCACGCTCGTCCCTCGGGCCGAGGAAGCTGACACTGGGCCAGGGTGAGGACTCTGCTTGGGCTAGCAGGACAGGTCTGCGGCCTCCGGGGACAGCCCCCCAGCCCAGCGTCCCCTTGCAGCCAGGGAGACCGATAGGGTGGTGGGAGCGAAGGCATGAGGGCAATGGGCTGCAGCAGCCAGGGTGCCACCAGCCCAGCGACTTGGGTCAGGGCTCAGTGGGTGACCCCAAGTCCCGTTCCTGGCACCCCAGGTCCAGGGCTCCTCTCATCCAGGAGCGTTGGCCTGGCGGAAGCTCACGATGGTGCTCTTCAGGCAGTCGATTCACTCCACCTACAGGCACTGCCTTTCCCGGGGTGTTCTTCTTCCTAGGACCCCCCACCCCGTGCATGGGATTCAACCTGGGACAGGCCCCACCTGCAGAAGTTTTGATTCAGTAGGTCTGGGGCAGGGCCTGGACGGCCCGCTCTTAAAGGCTCCAGGCGTTCCTGCTGTAGACCCGGGGGGCCAGCCCCCGATAAGGCATCGCTGGGATTCTCGAGGCTGCGTGTGTGTTGTGTGTTCGTTGTCATCACTCGCTGGGCGAGACTCGCTGGGCTGCTGCCGTGTGCTGGCCACCATCCCAGCAGCTGGTGGGGGGTGGTGTGGAGGTGGGAGAACTCAGTACCATTTTCAAGAAAAGGGCAGCCTAGTGGGGGCACCAGACAGGTGACTCTGTGACAATAGTTCCACACGGGGCAGCCTGTGTGCTAGTCAGGGTTCCCCAGGTGCTACTGGAAAACGAAACTGCCCCCTGAGTGCAGCCCTGGGTTTTGCGAGCATGTCCTAGGGCTGGTGACGTCTCGAAGGAGAGGTAAGGGCTGTCTGGGGCAGGGAGTGTGTTCTTGGCGGGGAAGATACAGAACAGTGTTCACACGTGGGGGAGCGTGCTCACTCTATGGGTGTTGCGATTGCTTTGGACAAGGTGGAGCCTGAAGGTAGTGACTGGGGGTTGGGAAGAGGAGAGTGGGCCGGGGGTGGGGTCCCTGCTCTGGCCTGGGTGCCCAGTGAGGTGGCGACTGCAGAGGAGTGCTGACTGTGGCGGGGGGTGGGGGCGGGTGGGGGCGGGTAGCCATTCCCGGGTTCGGACCCATGGACTCAGGGGTCTCTGAACCAGCCGTGAATTCGGGGCGGTGGTCGGGCTGGGAGTGAGATCTAGGAGGCGTGAGCTTATCGGTGGGGTGGCGGCTGCATCCGTCACTGTGGCCGGGTCACCCTGGAAACGGACGTCCTGTCATGAAGTTGTGTGGGGTGGACTGTGGGGTCGGAGGAGGGGGAACAGGAATGGGGCAGGGGCTCACTGAGCAGAGGCCAGGCTGGGGGTCGCCTGGGACCATGCAGGGGTCCCTGGTGTCGCCATCCTTGAGGGAGGGGTGGGTGTAGGTGTCGCTGGTGCACGGTCCTTTGGGAATGGCTGTCTTTTCTGCCAGGTCGTGTCCTTCTGGCGTCGCACGGCACAGTGCCCCGTTTCTGGGAGATGATGGGGGACCTCCCTGATATGTTCTCTAGGGACAGCGATACGCTAGCCTCTCCGTGGTAGCTGCCCCGCCCCGTGTCTAACGGCGTGTAAAGGTGGCAGCAGTGAGGCAGGCAGGGTGGGGGGCCAGCGGTGACGACAGTCCTGGCGGGGCTGGGAGGGGCTGGTGGTGGCGGGTTGAAAGATGAGTGAAAGGTGAGTTAGAAGACACTGGGTATAGAAAGTTTTGTTTCTGTTTTAAACTTGGCTTTGAAGAGTAGGAGGGACTGCGTACTCAAACATGTTTTGGTTTGGTGGAGATTTGAGCTTGCTTACACCCCAAGGGTCCAGGGCTAGTGGAGGAAGAGGGGAGGGTTCAGGAGGAGGGAGGCAGGGCCTGGGGGGGCGGGGGAGAGCCCCGTCCTCGCAGGGACCTGGGGCGTCCGGGGACACCCTGAGCGCCTCTTGCCTCCCTGCAGGACGAGCTGCCCTTGGCCCTGGGCCTGTCCACGCGGAAGGCCCTCAGCATCCTGAAGGAGCAGCTGGAGGCGGTGCTGGAGGGCCACCTGAAGGAACGGAAGAAGCGTCTCACCTGGAAGGTAGGCCAGAGCCTGGCTGGGATGGCAGAGCAGCTCAGGCTGTGCTCAGCGCCCCGACTCACCCTCTGCCCTGGCGGCCCGACGCCCCTAGGACTCACTGAAAATCAGAAAGGGCAATCCTGTTCCCCCTCCTCCGACCCCACAGTCCACCCCACACATCTCCATGACAGGACGGACGTCCATTTCCAGGGCGACCCGGCCACAGTGACGGATGCAGCCGCCACCCCACCGATAAGCTCACACCTCCTAGATCTCACTCCCAGCCCGACCACCGCCCCGAATTCACGGCTGGTTCAGAGATCCCTGAGTCCATGGGTCCGAATCTGGCCCCTCTTGCTGTAGGAGCCCAACAGATGGACCCCAGCTGAGCCCCAAAGGAGAAGACTGAGGCAGCCACAGGTGGGGTGGGTAGGGGATGTGAGGGAGGTGGCCCCTCACCCCGTGGCCCCTGTGCTCCCCAGGAGGCGTGGAGAAGCAGCTTCCTGCACCACAGTAACCGCTGCTCCTGCTTCCACTGGCCCGGCGCGTCGCTCATGCTGCTGGCTGTGCTGCTGCTGCTGGGCTGCTGTGGGGGCCAGCCGGCCGGCAGGTGGGCGCTCCTGCCCGGCCTCTCCCCCCCGGGGTCTGGGCTGGTCCTTGTCCCACCCGGGACACCCCGGGGAGATGGGCTGCTGCCCCCACAGCTGGCACCTGGGTTGTGTGGCGATCCTCAGTCCCTTGGCTGGTGGCTGGCAGAACGGGAACTTGATCCTCTTTTCAGGAGGGTCTGGGTGGGGTGTGAGTGAGGAGCCTAGGGTCCTGGGTTGGCTGGGCTGGTGCTAGTGGCTCTCACCCATCCCGCCAGCCCCGGGGTGGAGCTGGTGAACGCCTCGGCGCTGCTCCTCTTGCTGGTCCTCAACCTCCTCCTCATCGGGCGGCAGGACCGGCTGAAGCGGCGGGAGGTGGAGCGGAGGCTCCGAGGGATCATCGACCAAATCCAGGGTGAGACCCGGGTCAGCCGTGCTGGGTGGGAAGAGCTGCCCTGTCCTGGCTTGGCGCCCAAGGAACCCCGTCCTGAGCGCTGGCCCGCAGGGGTTGCCTCTGGTCGGCACTCCGGGGGCTCCGGGCATCAGCGAGTCAGCAGGGTGACCTGCCCTCCTCCGAGCAGGACAGTGAGGGCCGTGGGGCTGCAGTGGGTGCCCGGGGGGGCTGGGCAGGCAGGCGGCAAATAACAGCCCTGGGGGCTGTTGGCTTGCTCTGTCGGTTTGGAGACTGACGGGGAAGACCCTCTCTTGGCAGGAGGACCGTCGGGAGTTCTCCACGTCTGCCTTGGCTGCTGGTGCTGGGCGGGGGAGGTGGGTCGTGGACCGGAGGAGCCTGGGAGACCTGCAGGGGGGTCGGGGCTGCGGTCAGGGAGCCAGGAGCCCCGGGGGAGCCGCCCAGCTCCTGAGGGTGGAGGGGCTTGCTCAGGCAGGCAGGTCTCTGCTCCTGCAGCCTCTCCACCGGCGCTCCCAAAGCCCAGGTGCCAGTGCTGGGTTGAGGATGACATTAGGCTCTTTTGAGAGACGGTCGATCCTGTTTTCCAGGAGTGCGCCGTCTGGTGAGAGAAGCAGCACCTGCTCTCGTGAGCCCGCTCTCCGACAGTGTGGGGCAGTGGGGGCCCAAGTGCTCAGTGAGAACCCAATGCGGGTAACTCACTGCAGCCGTGCGCCGGCTGCTGGGGGCGTGGCGGTGACCGGGGATGGTGGGCCCTGCTCCCCGGGAGCTTTGTCTTTGCTCAGGAGCCAGCGGCGGCTCCCTCTTGCTCATCAAACCGTTCTGCATGGCTTCTCAGAGCCCCCGGCACGGGCTCCGACCTTCCTTTCCAGCCTCTTCTCTTGCTCCTCATCCTCACGTTAAAACAACTCCCACTCCCAAACCCGCCGAGGGCTTCCCTGTCCCCGTGCCTTCGTCCTGCTGTCTTTCTCCCTGGCATGCTTCTCCCTCACTGTCTCCAGCTGACAAAAAATCTCGCCCATTCTTCAAGGCTCCTCTCCAGTGCTCCCTCGTCCAGGAAGCCATCTCTGATTGCCCCAGCACTTCTGTGCTCCTGAGGCTCCGGGATCTTCCCGAGCATTCTTTGCGCGTGCACTTGCATCGGGGGAGTCGTCTGCCTATGTGTCCCGTCTTCTCTCCTAGGCTGTGGCTCCTCAAGGGCTGGGACCTTGCCGTCCTCACCTTGTTACATTTGTACCCCCCATGGGGCTCAGCACACTCCTCAAAACCCTCAGCAATGTCCGTGAGGTGCATTTGAAGGGGACAGGGGTACAGAGAAGAGCTTCAGGTGTTCGGAGGAGGCAGAAGTGCCTGGGGCTGGGTGTGTGGGAAAGGCTTCCCGGGGGAGCCGACCGTGAAAGACGGGAAATGTCGGAAAGGATGGCAGGGGCTGAGGCAGGGCTTCAGAGAAAGGCTTCGCGGGCAGGCACAGCTCCGTGGCGTGCGCCGGCTCTGACTGGTGGCGGAGCCCTGGGTGAGGTGGTCTCCCTCTCTCCGTTCTCGCTAGATGCCCTCAGGGATGGCAAGGAGATCAAGTGGCCAGATGCCATGTACCCCGACCTCCACATGCCCTTTGCACCATCCTGGTCCCTGCACTGGGCCTACCGAGATGGACATCTGGTCAACCTGCCAGTTAGCCTGTTGGTAGAAGGAGACATCATAGCCCTGAGGCCCGGCCAGGAATCCTTCGCCTCTCTGAGGGGGATCAAGGTAGCTCCAGGCTCTCCCCCTTCCCTGGAAGTGCCACGGGAGAGCCCATGGGCCACAGTGCGAGGGCCCAGGCTGAATCCTAGAGCTTCCCGCCGACTCACAGACTTCTCGGCACGGGCTGCAGGGGAACGGAGCGGGGCTGGGACGTCTTTCTCCACCTTGCCCCGTTCTTTCTTCTCTGATCCTCCTGCTACCAGGAATCTAGTCCCACTGGCCCCAGCCCAAGTGACTCTTGGCCAACTGATGGTCCCTAACCCCATGATATGTCTCCCTTTAGCTGGAATCACCAAGGAAGAGTGGCCTCCAATAGAAGCCTTTCATCGCCCTCACTCTCCTCCCCTTCGTCCCTGGCAGGATGACGAACACATCGTCTTGGAGCCCGGAGACCTGTTTCCCCCTTTCTCTCCACCCCCTTCCCCCCGGGGAGAAGTAAAGAAAGAGCCCCAGAACCCCCAGCAGCACCGGCTCTTCCGTGTCCTCGAGACCCCCGTGATTGACAACATCAGGTAGGGGTACTGCCCTGCCTTTCTCCCACCGACCCGGCTTCTCTCCCCCGGTGCCTCCACGAGCAGGAGCCACAGGGAAGGAGCCTGCCCCCGCGGAGGTCTCTCCAGGCAGACCCCTCTGCGGGTTCTTCCCTTTAGCGTCCAGTGAGCACTCCGACCCGGTGGTGGCTCCCTTCCCCATCCCAGCTCTCAGGCCACTGTCCAGGGGTCCCACGGCTGGGACTGGGGGACAGGAGGGAACCGCAGACCTCAGGGATGCTCAGTGAGAACACGGGTGTCTGGGCTTTCCTCTGAGCCGAGGGTCACCTCTTTCTGCAGATGGTGCCTGGACATGGCCCTGTCCCGCCCCATCACCGCTCTGGACAACGAGCGGTTCACGGTGCAGTCCGTGATGCTGCACTACGCCATGCCTGTGGTCCTGGTGCGTGAGGCGCGCTGCATCGGGGAGGGGAGAGGGCAGTGGGGGAGCCTGAGGGCCAGCTCGGGTGCGCGTGAGAGTGGAGCTGGGGGTCCTAGACTGAGCCAGCCAGTGTTGGGGGTGAGTGGGCAAAGGGCTGAGAACTTCAGGGCCTGGGTCCTGTTCTGGGGGACAGGGGTTAAAGCCATGCCTCTCCCGCTCCCAACAGGCCAGCTTCCTCGTCACCAATGGCCTACGCTTCATACTGAAAGCCCCCGGCGTCACCTCCTGGCAGTACACTCTCCTCCAGCTACAGGTAAGGGTCCTCCCTTCCTGTCATGCTTTCCTCTTTCCCTAGAGGCTGGGTCCTTTTGTCCCTGACTGCCACTCTTTCTCTGCAGCCCAGGAGTCCCCCAGGCTTCATCTTAAGAACACTGATTCTGTTGCTCCCTTCCTGTCCCGACAGCTGTCCCTTGTCACTCAGGGAATGACCCCGGGGCAGGGGAAGCCGTGCCCTCCTCTTTGGGGGCCGGCAGCTCTGGGGAGCTGTCAGTGTGATTCCCTCTCTCTCAGGTGAATGGTGTCCTGCCTATCCTCCCCCTGATCTTCCCAGTCCTCTGGGTCCTGGCGACAGCCTGCGGAGAAGCCCGTGTCCTGGCCCAGATGAGCAAGGGCTCCCCCAGCTCCCTGGTAGGAGCCCGCAGTGAGCAGCAGCGGGAGCCCAGGCCTCCCGTGGGCCCAGTGCACGGGCAGGCCCTGGGCGGTCCTCCTGGGTGTTGCCCTCCGGGGGCGGGTGAGCGACCATCCCGGCTCTCAGCAGACTGGGGCATCGGGGGTTGCCCGGTGTCCTTTGCCACAGACGTTGGGAGCCTTGCTGGTGCGGGGTCCCCACCTGCCAACTCAGAGGCCTGTGTGAGGAGGGCAGTCCCCTCCGTGAGGCTCACCCCTCTCCTCCGTGCAGCTGGCCAAGTTCTCAGAGGACACTCTCAGCAGCTACACGGAGGCCGTCTCCACTCAGGTGCGCTCGCCGGGCCGCACTCTCCCCGACTCCGTGACCTCCCAGCCCCCAGGGGTTCCTGGAGCCCCAGTCTCCATCTCACCTGGGCAGTGTGTCACCCAGTGTGTCACCGGCCTGCCCACACCGATGCCCCTCACCCCACCCCACCTTCCCCGTGCCTCCTGGGTTGTTTCCTGTGGTGGCAGTAGAGGCTGGCTCCTGGGAAGTGTGGCTGTGTCCCAAATGCCCCATGGACTTTCTCCCACCAGGAAATGCTGCGCTGTATTTGGGGCCACTTTCTGCGGGTGATCCAGGGGACGTCGCCAACGCTGAGCCACAGCTCCAGCCTGCTGCACAGCCTGGGCTCCGTCACAGTGAGCGCGGCCCTCCCTGCAGGAGGACCCTGCCTCGGCAGGACTGCTTCCTGGCTGTGTCTGGGTGCTTGGCTGCCACTCACGTGGCCCCTGGCAGTGGGGGGGTTCCCAACCCTGTCTCTCCCTTTAGGTCCTGTGCTGTGTAGACAAGCAGGGGATCCTGTCATGGCCAAACCCCAGCCCAGAGACTGTGCTGTTCTTCAGTGGGAAGATGGGGCCCCCGCATAGCAGCCACGAGGACCTCACGGATGACCTGTCCGCCCGCTCCTTCTGCCACCCCGAGGGAGAGGAGGAGGTGCGGCGGGTGGCCTTGGAGGGGCGAGGCAAGGAGAAGGAGGGCTTGGGTGCCATGAGGGGTCTGCTCCTGAGCGGCTCAGGCGGAGTCCCCGTACAGGGCAGTGGGGGAAGTAACCGCCCTGCCCCTGGCCGCTGTCCACTGTCGGGCGGTCCAAGACCTGTGCTCCTGTCCCCCTCAGCCGCACGAACGAGACGCCCTCCTGGCGGGCTCCCTGAACACCGCCCTGCACCTCTCCGATGAGCGGGCGCATGACAGCTGGCCTGGTGACGGCCCCAAGGCCCCTGAAGCCTATTCCCACCACAGAGCACCCGGCCGCAGCAAACACCCATCCGGCTCGAACGTGAGCTTCAGCAGGGACACCGATGGCGGGGACGAAGAGCCCAGCAAGGTGAGAGGAGAGGGCAGAGAGCAGCCCCCTCATCAGGCGTGGGGCGTCCTGGCCTCCTCTGCTGCAGGGGCCCCTGGGGCCCAGCGCCCACAGCCTGGGCTCTCAGGTCTCCAGGCTTGGCCAGGCAGGACACCTCCTGTGGCTTCATTCCCGGCTCCTCTGTGCGGCGGGGCCTTTGCCCCTCTGCGGGTCTCACCGATGGTCATGGGCCCTGTCCCCCAGTCACAGCCTTCTAAAGGCAGAGAGCCAGCGGCTCCTTCTGGAACATCCTCCCTGCCGAAAAAGGTCCTCCCCTGTGTCCTCCCTGGTCTATCCACCCCTTTCGTAGGTGTTGCCAGTGTTGCTGGCACAGAGTCTGGAAGCAGTCAGGGGCCTTGGAAGGACAGGCAGGGGGTCCCTGGGAGGGAGGGAGAAGCGTGAGCATGCCGTGCTGGGATCAGGGTGCCTTCTCTCAGGGGCACCCTGCACCCCACCCAGTCTGAGGCCCCCTTTTGCCCCACGCCGCCCCCAGGGCCAGCCCGGGCTGGAGGGCGAGCCCTACGAGGCCGAGGACTTCGTGTGCGACTACCACCTGGAGATGCTGAGCCTGTCGCAGGACCAGCAGAACCCCCCCTGCATCCAGTTTGACGACTCCAACTGGCAGCTGCACCTCACCTCCCTCAAGCCCCTGGGCCTCAACGTGCTGCTGAACCTGTGCAACGCCGGCGCCACCGAGCGCCTGTGCCGCTTCTCCGACCACCTGCGCAACATCGCCCTGCAGGAGAGCCGCAGCGCCGTGCTGCCCGTCCACGTGCCCTGGGGCCTCTGTGAGCTCGCCCGCCTCATCGGTGCGTGGGCCCTGGCGGGGCTGGTGGCTGGGCGCTTAGATGAGGCCGGGCCACCAGCTCCAAACAGACCAGGCTCGGGCATGGCATTGATTGAGACCGCCGTGAACCCTTTTAGCTTCTGGGCGTCTCCTTCGGCCGGGCTTCGCTGTTTGACGGTGCTTTCTAACCTGGGAAGTCGCTGTGGCTGTGGCTTGGAGAGGCGGCAGGAGCCAGACCAGCGTGGCTTTCGCTCTGTGCTGGGGAGGGGTGCTGGGTGCTGGGTGCTGGGTGCTGGGTGCTGGGTGCGGGCTCCCTCCCCCAGGCTGTGAGTGCTGCCCTCTCCTGCAGGCTTCACCCCTGGGGCCAAGGAGCTCTTCAAGCAGGAGAACCACCTGGCGCTCTACCGCCTCCCCAGCGCCGAGATGGTGAAGGAGAGCTCCCTGGGGAGGCTGTCCTGTGTCACCAAGCGGCGCCCCCCGCTCAGCCACATGATCAGCCTCTTCATCAAGGACACCACCACCAGTGAGTCTCCCGCACTTGGCCCACATCAGGCCAAACCTTCCGGGAGCCCGGGGCAGGGCTCCTTGTCCCTTTTAGGAATGCTGGGCAGAGGAGCCGTAGGCCGCTTCCAAATACCTCAGATACGGCAGGGACCGGGTCGGGGGACCAGGGCTGGGATGGTGGCGGTCACAGGGGATGGAACCATCTGTGGCACGGGCAGCTCAGTGCCCGCACAACACGCCCAGGGCGTCCTGCGCAGGCCGGCTGTGCTGCCATGAGGCTGACGGTCTCCTGCACCCTGGGGACTCTTCAGCACCGTTCTTGAGGTCGGCAGTGGGCTGCCCGTGAGGTCAGAGTGGGGCAGGGGTGGCTCGGGCACTCATGGCCTGGCCTTTTCATCCGATGCCCTCAGGCACAGAACAGATGCTGTCCCACGGCACGGCGGACGTGGTCTTGGAGGCCTGCACAGACTTCTGGGACGGAGCCGACATCTACCCTCTTTCGGGTTCCGACAGGTGGGTGAGGAAGCGCACGCCAGTGGCCGGAGCCTCCGGCCCGGGCGGTCAGGCTTCCCGGCTCGCAGGACCGCTGGCCTCACGTCAGCCCTTCCTCCCCGGCAGAAAGAAAGTGCTGGACTTCTACCAGCGAGCCTGCCTGTCTGGTTACTGCTCCGCCTTCGCCTACAAGCCCATGAGCTGCACCCTGTCCTCGCAGCTCAACGGCAAGTGCATCGAGCTGGTGCAGGCGCCTGGCCAGACCAGCATCTTCACCGTGTGCGAGCTGCCCAGCACCGTGCCCATCAAGCTGAGCGCCCGCCGCAACAGCTGGAGCTCCGACGGTACCGCGCACAGCCGCCCCGGTGGGGGCCGGAGCGGGAGGGCTCCCGAGGGCCGTGGGGCGATCCCCGCAGAGGGCACAGTGGGCACAGCCCTGGACCTGGAACGCCGTGGCGACACTCACAGTCTGGTGGCACGGGCAAGCCCCTCCTGTTCTCATGCATAAGCTAGTGCTGCCTGTGCCCCCTCCTCCCGGGTTCCCCGGGACGCTCCCCTGGTGGGACGACGTGGAAAGTTGCTTCCTTTGAAAGTTACGCAGCGGCAGCAGTCACAGAGCATTAATTAGCCTGCTCAGTCGGACAGGAGGCCGGGTCACAGACCCTGCTGGGACAGAAGGACTCAGCGCTCTACTGACCCCGACCCCCGACTCCCCACTCCGCCAAACACGGGCTCTTATGTAAGACCCGAGAGACCGTGAACTGAAGCCGTCGCCAAGGGTGGGGCCAGCCCCCTCGCCCGGGGCAGGGCTGGGTTGTTGCTGCTCCGTAGGGTTGTCGCCGGGCTGATGAGAGCCTTTGTCTTTTCTCCTGTGTCTGTTGGCCCCCCCCACCATGTGTCCCTCTTTGTGTGTGCGTGGCCCCCCGTGGCCTGCGTGCCCCTCGATCTGGATGCGGCATCTGTGTGCGTGGCCCTGGGCTGCCTCCCGGAATCTGCTGGCTCCTGGGTGTCCTGACCGGGCCGCGTCTTGGCTGGTCCTTGTGCCTGGTGCCCGCCTGAAGAAGGGATCGGGGAGGTGCTGGAGAAGGAGGACTGCGTGCAGGCCCTGAGCGGCCAGATCTTCATGGGCATGGTGTCCTCCCAGTACCAGGCCCGGCTGGACGTCGTGCGCCTCATCGACGGGCTGGTCAACGCCTGCATCCGCTTCGTCTACTTCTCCCTGGAGGACGAGCTCAAAAGCAAGGTGGGGGGAGCCCCCCCCGCCCGCCACGGCCCCGCTGCCGCCACCGATCCCCGTCCCCGCGGGCTCTGGGGCCCGTCTGTTCACGGCCGTGTGCCTTTCGCAGGTGTTCGCAGAAAAGATGGGCCTGGAGACGGGCTGGAACTGCCACATCTCCCTCACGCCCAATGGCGACATGCCGGGCTCGGAGATCCCGCCCTCCAGCCCCAGCCACGCTGGCTCGCTGCACGATGACCTGAATCAGGGTGAGAGCAAAGGTTTGTGGTGCGGACGAGGTGGGGTGGGTGACCCCCCTCGCAGCTGTCCTAGAAAGTGCCCCCTGGAGTCCTCTGGACATGCACACTCCCGTGGAAAGTGGCTCCAACCTCCCCGAGGTAACCAGTGGTGGCCGACGGGGGTGGGAGGACACCTGTAGGCAGGGAGTCCCCTGCCATACACGGGCAAAGAGAGGCCCTTAGAAGGCTGGCCCCCAGTTGAGGGATGGGCTCTTGTCCCCACAGTGTCCCGTGACGACGCAGAAGGGCTCCTGCTGGAGGAGGAGGGGCACTCGGACCTCATCAGCTTCCAGCCCACCGACAGCGACCTCCCCAGCTTCCTGGAGGACTGCAACCGGGTAGGGTGGCGGGCCTGCGCCCCGCACCCCTGGAGGGGGCACGTGGCAGGTCCGGGCAGAGAAGGGAGGGCAGGGGACCTTTCTCTTGGACCCGGGGCCAGCGGTGTCTCTGCTTCCTGCAGGCCAAGCTGCCCCGGGGCATCCACCAGGTGCGGCCCCACCTGCAGCACATCGACAATGTGCCCCTGCTGGTGCCCCTCTTCACCGACTGCACCCCTGAGAGTGAGTGCCGGGCCACCGAGACCCGGGCGTCCCGTGGGCCCCTGAGGGGTGTTGGTTTCCCGTTCAGGGAGCAGAGGAGCCCGGGCTGGAGGAGCTGGGGGTCTGGTGGGCCGCAGCCCTGGGTGTGCCCATTCCAGGGAGTTCGAAGTGCCGTGTGAGCGGGTAGCACGGTCGCAAAGGGGAGCCCACTTCCCGCCGCCTCCTGTTCTTCCACCCTGCGGGTCTCTGCCCAGCGCCTCGTGTGGCCTCGGCCGCCTGACGCGGGCCCCGCCTCCTCCCCCAGCCATGTGTGAGATGATCCAGATCATGCAGGAGTTCGGGGAGGTGGCCTGCTGCCTGGGCAGCTCTGCCAACCTGCGGAACAGCCGCCTGTTCCTCCAGAGCGACATCAGGTCAGGGGGCACCGCCTCCACCTCCTGGGGACCCCAGGCTGGGGCTTGCCTTGGGCTGGGGCGTATGTTATGGCTGATCTTGCCCGGGTTGAGGGGACCGAGGGACCTGGGCATGGTGGGGAGAAGAGGGATCAGGCGCTTGCCCAGTCCTGTGGGAGACGGGGTCTTCGAGAAGGGCAGCTGATGGGAACACGCCCCCCTGCGCTGCACAGCATCGCCCTGGACCCCCTGTACCCATCCCGCTGCTCCTGGGAGACCTTCGGCTACGCCACCAGCACCAGCATGGCCCAGGCCCCGGACGGCCTTTCCCCCCTGCGGCTCTCGGGCCACCTCAACAGCCTGCCCTGCTCGCTGACCTTCCGCCAAGAGGAGACCATCAGCATCATCCGCCTCATCGAGCAGGTGGGGGCTTGGGTTGGTGGTGGGAGGGGGTCCTGGGTGGGGGCTGCTTGGGGCAGGGGTGTCGTGACACAGGACCCCCTGGGCTGCCAAGGGCCAGCTCGCCTCCAGGTGAAGGTCTCTCAGGCAGGTAGGTTTGTGTCAGGGCACAGGACTCTTGGCTGAGGTTCGTCAGCTCAGGGGTCTGAGAGAGGCCACAGCCTGTCCCTCCCGGCCCCTAGGCTCGGCACGCCACCTACGGCATCCGCAAGTGCTTCCTCTTCCTGCTGCAGTGCCAGCTGTCTCTCGTGGTCATCCAGGTGAGCCAGCCAGCAGGCGTCGTCCCCTCCCTGCCTGCTTCTTTGCTCAAGGGCCAGTTCGGGTTCCCAGGCCAGCTGGGAGGCTGGGTGGGTGCAGCGCAGCCCAGGAGCCGACACAGCCTCTCCGAAACCCTGGGCTTTTGGAGACGCCCCACCAGCAGAACAGTGCGCCCACCAGCCCCAGCTCCTCTGGGCCAGGACAAGAGCGTCTGCCTGGGGGCAGAGTGGGGCAGCCTTGGGGCTCCCAGCTTCCTCTGTCAGTCTAACCGTGCTTTCTGGGCCCTCCTGGTCCAGTTCCTCTCTTGCCTAGTCCAGCTGCCACCGCTGCTCAGCACCACCGACATCCTGTGGCTGTCCTGCTTTTGCTACCCTCTGCTCAGGTAAGAAGCTGGCTGCCCCTCTGTGCCCAGACAGGCAGGGCTGGGATGTCACCAAGCGCCCCCAGGAGCCTAGGTTCAGGGAGCCCCGGGGAGACGACCCCTTGTCTTAGCCCTCCTGCCCACCAACTGTGCCCTCACTCCCAAATCCCAAGATTCCTACGTGGGAATTGAGAGACAGAAGGCCACAGTGGCTGCCCTTTACCCGGCCTCTGCTTTTCAGTGTCTCTCTGCTGGGGAAGCCCCCCCATAGCTCCATCATGTCTATGGCAACAGGGAAAAACCTTCAGTCCATTCCTAAGAAGGTAAGCGAAGTAGAGCCGGTGAGCCTGGGCCTTGCCCACGGATTGTGAGCGTGAAAGGGGCTGGTCCTTGGGGAAGGGAGCGGTCAGGATGGGGTTTCCGTCAGCGTCCCCACCCCCATCACCCAGGCCTGCCCATTTACTGAAGAGCCCACTGGGTCCAAGTGCTGCAGGGGCCGCGGCGCCTCTGGAGCAATGGCCTCCGTCCTCCCGCAGACCCAGCACTACTTCCTGCTCTGCTTCTTGCTCAAGTTCAGCCTCACCATCAGCTCCTGCCTTGTCTGCTTTGGCTTCACGCTGCAGAGCTTCTGTGACAGCTCCCGGGCCCGCAACCTCACCAACTGCTCCTCCATCATGCTGCCGAGGTGGGTCCCGCCCGCCGCCCCCCTCCCCTCACCCCCTGTCCACTTCCTCGGGGCCCCGATGGGGCTGAGCCCACGCCTTGCTTTGGCAGCCACGCCGACACGGCCCCTGCCTGGTTTGATGACTTTGCCAACGGCCTGCTGCCGGCTCAGAAGCTCGCCGCCGCCCTGATCGTCCTGCACACCGGTGAGGGGCTTCTGGAAGGGGCGGCGGTGGCTGGTGGGGCTGCCCTGGGGACCAGGCCTCAGCCCGTGGCAAGTCTGACCACCCCCGCTGGCCCCGTTTTCTGCAGTTTTCATTTCCATCACCCACGTGCATCGGACCAAGCCGCTGTGGAGAAAGAGCCCCCTGACAAACCTCTGGTGGTCCCTGACAGTGCCCGTGGTGTGAGTGCGGCCGAGCTGGAGGACGGGGGGCTGGGCTAGGCTACGGCAGGGCGGTGATTGGAGGGGGCCTTGAGCCCCCCATCCTGCCAAGGGATGCCGCAGGAAGGGCGCCCTTCAGGAGCTAGGGTACCGAACAAAGCAGGGAAGGGAACAAGAAGACCCAGGCTGACCAGGGCTGCCGACCCCGCCCCCTCTGCCCCGCAGGCTGCTGGGGCAGGTGGTCCAGACGGCAGTTGACCTGCAGCTGTGGACGCACAGGGAGAGCCACGTCCACTTTGGCCTGGAGGATGTTCCTCTGCTGACGTGGCTCCTGGGCTGCCTGTCCCTGGTCCTTGTGGTGGTCACCAACGAGATCGTAAAGCTGCATGAGATTCGGTGAGCCCCGCGCAGGGCACTCCCTCCGGGCCCCGGCGTGTTCCCTAAGGTGTTCCCTTGCCTCCTTGCGCCCCTTCCGCGCTGCCTGCCGTGTCCCCAACCCCTGACAAGGGCATCTGCGCTGACCTGGACTCCCATCTCCTGCCCCACCAGGGTCCGGGTCCGCTACCAGAAGCGACAGAAGCTGCAGTTTGAAACCAAGCTGGGCATGAACTCTCCCTTCTGAGCCACTGACCACGGTGGCCAGTGGCCCCAGGCCCTGGGGCTAACGCCAGGCCCACTTGAGTCTGGGGAGTTGGTATCATGAACGTTCCAAGGTTTGCTCTCGTGCCCTGTGGCTCTGGAGGCCCAGGTCCGGTGTGAGGCCCTGCTGGCACCCTGCCCCCCCGGGGCCGCTGTGGAGGGGCCAGCAAGTGCGGCCTTGTCACGCAGTCCTGGCTCTTCCCTGGGCCTCCTGGGGCACCTCGAATGTATGGGCTTGTGTGCTTAGCAGTGGGCTCTCAGCCCCTCTTCTGGGCCACCGAACCCAGGGACCTCTGCTCTGGGGTCTCTGGACAAGGCTGTGAACCATGGGGCCGGGGCCTCAACATCGCCAGCTGGGTGATGTTGTATCCTCTCTGCACCCCTTAGCCTGTCTTCCTGGGGCCTGGCAGTGGCCAGGGGCCTCCCCTCCCTCCCTCTGCAGGGGAGCCTTGCCCTGGAAGCCCTTCCTGTGCCTGCCTTCGAGCTGGCCACGAGAGTCAGTCTTGGGGATACGGCCTGGGGCTCCTTCTAGCTCCACACATAATTCTCCTGTGAGAATGTTTTTACTGGTGTATATTTTTTACTGGAAATGAGCCTTTTAGGAGTGAATGTAGTCTGGTTTGTATTAAAACTTATAAATTGCTTAACAAAAACCTGTGGCTGGTCCATGCAGCAGCCACAAAGGGGAGGAGAGAGGGCCCGAGCCTCCCTCCTCCCACCCTGACGGGAGCCCAGGAGTCCGACTCAGGGTCCGGGGCGCACATCCACCAAACACACAGGCCGATCATGTGGAATGACACTTCATTGGTGTTAGTTGGGGCGAGAGGTTAATGGTTACAGAACCCGGGCCTGGCTGACCAAGCCAGGCTTCCCGCCCTGAGGTGGGCGGGGGCACCTCCTGTGGTCCGAAGCCCCTCCCCCTGCATCTTCTCAGGCAGTTATAGATAGAATAAATTCCATTTAAAATATATGCATTTCTCTCTGCTTGAAAAATATTTACAGTTGAAAAAGTTTGGACTTTGGGGGTCTGTTAATCCCACTGCCCCACCCCCACCAGCGCTGCCTCACCAAGGGCAGGCAGGGGAGGGACCAGCATCTGGCCTGGGCACTGGCACCACCGCCAGCAGGCCCCGGTGGCTTATTTACATGTCCTACGTACACCTGCAGGGAGCCTGCCAGACGCCTGCCACCTCCAGCCTCAGCCCCAGAATAGCACAGCAGGTGGCAAGGGGACCTTGGCACAGGAACTTGAGACACTTAGGGGAGGCAGAGATGGCTCCCTAGAAGCTCAGCACCACCTGTTTCTCCCTGGGGAGGAAGCTCTTACCCTGTCCGAGGGGCAGGGCTCCCCGCTCGGGTCACACACTGGAGGGGTTTCGCTGAGATGGGTTCTGAGGAGTCCCCTTGGACCCCCATGGGAGTGGGCAATCTCCATGGCCTCCCAGGAACCGCCGGGCTGCCAGCCACTGGCTTAGAGTGGCAGGAGAGGCCCTGATAGGGTGGCAGGGGCTCCTTTCGAGCTGGGGCAAAGGCAGTGGATGCCGGAGGTCCCCGTGGGCGCAGCCCAAGGCTGCGGGACTGGCCGGCTCAGTCCAGCATGGCATCCAGCTGGTCCGCCAGGGCGTCGAACATGGTGCTGATGTCGTCCAGAATGTGCTTGGTGGAGGTGCTGGGGGGGCTGGGGGGTGGGGGACAGGGTCAGAACTGCCAGAAGTCAGATCACCCCGCCGGCCCTGGGCAAGGGCGCTGTTACTGCGCGCCTGGTGGGTGCCAAACGCTTCCGGGGATCTTAGTTCTCACAGCCTCCAGAGTCGGTGGGAGGTACCATCCCTGCCTTACACGTGAGCACACCGGGGCTCCACGGGGGAAATGACTTGTCCAAACCATGTGCCTCTAAGTGGCAGGCACTGGACTCCCTGCAGGTCAGACCTAGGCCACTGCAAAACCTAGGTTTCTCCTGTTCCTATCGGGGACCCCAAGCCTGAGGATCTACATGTGACGCCTCTGCTTCCCCAACCATCCCAGGACCCCCGAAAGAGGACGTGGGGGGGGCTGTTCCTATGCCACCACCTTCTTCCCTCCCCCCACCCCCACCAGCACCCAGTGCCCCTCACCCCTCGCGCTCCTCAGCACCGATGTTCCTCTCCGCCGCCCGCAGCACAGCTGCCAGGGACGAGCTGGTCTGCTCCAGTCTCTGCTGGGCGCGGCCCGAGCCCGCAGCCGCTGTGCTCTCCGGCCTCGGAGGTGGCACAGGGCGGGGGCCAAGTCGGGGAGCCAGCTTAGGGCCAGAAAATGCCAGCTGGGTACAGGCCACAGACACAGGCTTGGGAGCTGTTCCTGCAGAGACAAAAAGGTTGGCTTGTGACTCGACCGGAGAGGACACAAGCCCTGTAAACCCTGCCTGGTCCCGCAGGCCCTGCCTCGTACCTGCTCCGGGCATCTTGATGAGGGCCGCAGGGGGCGCTGGGGGCTCTGGCTCCCCGAGCCGCCGACTGACTGCTGCGTTTTCCAGAGCCGGCCCAGGGCAGGGGGGCGTTGGAGGTTGGGTTGGGGGGCTGGGAAAAAGAGGGGCTGGAGCTCCTTGCGTTGGAAGGCCGTTAGGGTCAGGCTGAGGAGGGCTGGGAGAAGCCATGGGGGACTCCTTGGGGGTCTGGGAGGGCACGGGGACAGAAGGGCTGGGCATGGCATTGGCCACTCCGAAGGCCAGAAGCGCCGTCTGCAGTGGCTCTCTCTCCCGGCACCTGGGCCTCCGCTTTACAGTGTCTGACTCGGTGAGGTTGAACTCGAGGCCGGCAGGCACGGGCATCTCCCGCGGTGCGGGGCCGGCGGGCTTCGGCCGCTGTTTGATAGTCAGGTTGCCCTCCTCCGCGAACGGGAGCCCTTCCCCTGAGCTTCCCCGAGACGGGGGTGTCCCCTCAGGTCCTGGGTCCTCCTCTTCCTCCGTGTCTGATGCGGGGCCAGCTGGGGCAGGTGGGCCAGGGGGCTCCGATGGCCCAGCTGGTTCACTGAGTGTTCGCCTTCGGGGCCCCGTGGCCTCCTCTTTGGGCCCCGGGCCTCCGTCCAGTGGAGGCGGGTCCGGGGTGGGGCCAGAGACAGAGCTGAGGCGCTTTGGGGGAGGCGGGGGAGGGCCTTTGCGTCTGGCTCGAAGGGCAAAGGACTGGCTGCGGGGAGCCCCTCGAGCTGGTGTCTGGCTGGGGCCAGCCCGGGCTAGGGCGCTGCGTCCTGGTCGCCGAGTGAGGGTGGCGTAGCTGCCCAAGGCACTGCCCACCGGCCCTTCGGCCTCGCCCTCTGTTTCCCCCTCGGTCGGGCCAGGGCGGCTCAGGCTGTGGGACCGGCGCTTGGGTCGGGGTGGGTCCGGAGGAGCGGCAGGCGGGCCAGCCAAGTATGAGAAGGCCCGGGGTGCACCTGGGGGTGGCCCTGGGGCTGGGCTGGAGGGTGAGCCCTGGGGGTACATGAAAACATAAGGGGGAGGCCCTTGGCCAGGAAGTGGGGAACAAAGCTTAGGAGGCCGCTCTGTGCCTTCTGGAAGGTTCCTCTCCTGTGGGGTGCTGGCATCTCCGCCATTGGGCTGGGGGGTAGGCTGTTCCTGTGAGTGACCAGACCCTCGTGAGCGTGCCCCAATGCTCTCCTGGCTGGGGGAACGGGCCGGGGGCAGGGGGAGTGGCTCAGGGCCGCCCCCTGCCATGGCTGCCTGTAGCTCTGGGCTCAGCTCGCTGCCCTGAAAGGTGAGGAGGCGTGGGCCAGCCACTGCAGGTCCGTCCCCGTTCTCCAGCCCTTCGATGGCCATCAGCTCCGGGCCCCTGGCCAGTCGGCGGCTGCCCTCGCCTGGGGCCTCTCCCTGCAGCAGGCCCCGTCGGAGCTCGGCCAGACGCTTCACACCCAGCATGAGCTTCTTCTGATGTCCTGAGGGGCGGACACGGGGGCAGGGTTAGCTAGCGCCTCGGTCTCTCTCAAACCCCATTCTCCGTTCTGAGCCTGGATGTTGGGCCCTCGGAGGCACAGGGCGACTGGCCAGCGGCTCTGCACACTCGGCGCTCACCCAGCTTGTTGACGCCGACCTCCTGCAGCTCCTCCCAGGTGAGGTCGGCCACCAGCCCCATGGAGTCGTAGCCGCTGCTCACCAGCTGCTTGTGGTACTGCGGCAGCCCCAGCGCGCACAGCCACTCCAGCAGGTCCGCCTGGAAGAGCCCCGCTGTCAGTCAAAGCTGGCTCCCGGGCCAGGAAGGCACCAAAAAGCCCCAGCGGAGGCGGGAGCCCGAGCCGGCCGCCCACTCACCGGGATGTAGCTGGGCAGCCACTCAGCGATGCTGAGCTGGGCGATCTCCGAGGCGATCTTCTTCCTGTGCCCAGGCTTGGTCACCCCGATGGCCGTCAGGTCCTGCCACCCAGAACAGTGCTGTCAGCCCATCCTCTGCCCACAGGACCCCCCCTCACTGCCATCCCCGGGGGGTACCCACCTCGGGTGTCATGCGACTGATGGTGGGCACATCGTAGCCAGCTTGCAGGAAGTGGGCGGTGTAGCCCTCCAGCTGGAACTCACTCAGCCAGTTATAGATGGCCTGCGCATCCTGGGGTGGGGTGGGACGGGGCCAAGTTACTGGAGCCCAGACTCAGGAGGGGCCACGGCCGGGGCCCAGCTGTCTGCCCCAGACACCCCTGGGGGCCTGCCCCGAGCGGGGATTTCAGTCCACCCTGAAGCCCACTTGACCCCACCCTGGGCCCGCAGCCCAGTCCCCAGAGGAGGTTGCACCTTCCCCTCCAGCAGCTGCTCCGGCCTCACGTCCTGGGTGAAGAGCTGCTCCCCAGAGCGACAGTTGGCCAGAGGGCGGTGGCTCAGGTTGTCTTCAAGGAGGGAGAGGAATGGAATCAGAGGTGGCAGGACGCAGGGGTGCCAAGCCCTCAGCCTCCCCCCTGTACCTCTGCTAGCCCACCCGAGTCCCAGTAACCCTGCCCACCTGTCAGAGACGGGGGGTGCAGTCCTGGCAGCACCCGGTCCTCTCCGGCAGATGTCAGTGGCTAGACAGGGAGGGAGCCGACTCAGTGTTCGGAGAGTGGGCAGCAGGCGGGGGGGGGGGCCTCCCCTGTGCCAACATCCCCTCCCCCCTACCTGGGCGTTTTCAATAAGGAGTCCGGTGCTGTGGCCGTTGGTGCCCTCGGAACTCTGCCCGCTGCCAGCACTGCGGACACTGCCCGCACTGCCTTCACTGCCCACGCTGTTCCTGTCACCTGCTGTGGGGGCAGGAGCAAAGGGGGCAGTGCCCCATCAGCTCACCAACAGCCGAATGGCAGGCGGCCTGCCACAGCCAGACGTTCGCCCTGGCGCCCAGGGTTGCCCTCCAGGAGGACGTACCTGGGCTGTCTGGGCTCAGGCCCACTCGTGGGAGCTGGCCATAGGTGAGGGGGTGCAGGGGGTCATCGGCAGGGGGCTGTGGAGTCCGGGAGAAGTTGGGACGCAGGGGGGCGGGCACAGAGGGGAGGCGGGATGTGAGGGGACCCGCCCGCTTGCTGACCACTTCGACGATGCCAGGGGGAAAGTAGCCCACTCGGTCCGTGCCCCTCTGGCTCTCGTGGATGTGCCCCTTCCAGCGGCCGTCAGGGTGCTGCTCCAGCACCTGTGGCAGGCGGGGGGCAGGGGAGGCAATGGTTACTTCCTGGACCGAGCCAGGGCAGGCAGCCAGCCCTGCAGCTTCGATCCAGCTCTTTGCCTGCCTCCAAGAAGCTGGTCTCCGGTGCCCACGTCACCTATAGTTATGCCCCTGCCGTCAGCATCCAGCCCAATCCTCCATGTGCCTCCAGAACACACAAACAACAGTCCTGGAGTCGGCCCAGGTTCAAATCCCAGCTCCACTGTGTGTGGGCTCTGTGGCCTTGGGAGGTCACATTAATCCCTCTAAGCCTCAATTCTGTCACCTCTAACAAGGGAAAGGTGATGGCCCCCTTACCTGGAGTGGGAGGAAACCAATAACATAGTGCGTATAGAGATCTCGGTACAAAGCCTCACCCACAATGGGTACCTAGTAAGTGATGGTGACCACTTGTGTTCACCATGAACGCCTGCCCCGGGTCCTCACCGTAATGACGTCCCCTGCCCGGACATTGAGGGCAGTGGGGTCGTGAAGGTTCCAGAAATCCTTGAGCGCGCGAACCTTCAGGATCCCTGAGGCCTCTGACAGAAGGTGGAGGACAGGTGTCACCTGAGGGTCCTCAGGACGTCTTCCTACCCCGTATGTCCCCTCCATGGCCCTCCCCCAGGTCCCTGCCTCCTCATCCCCAGGCACTCCCCCCACGAGCCCTGGGCCCGGACACCCTGCTCCTGTGACGTCCACTCCTGCCCCACTTCCAGGTGCGCCCGAGTGGGGGACCCCTGGGGCGGGTCTTCTCCCACACACGCTCACCCCGCAGCAGCTGCTTGATCTCCCGGCTGGCCTGGGAGGTGGTGAACTGGTTCACGATGTCCAGTGCCGTCTGGTTGTATGTGTTCCGAACGCTCACGTCCACCCCGCCCTGGGGACACGGTGCGGGGGGGCGGCACTAAGCACTTTGCTTGTCATTTCCCCCAGTCCTCACGACCACCCAGGGGACAGGTACTGTTTTCAGGTTTACAGATGAGACAATGGGAGCTCAGAGATAAGGTCAAGGATGAGCTCAGGTCCCTCAGCTAGTAAGAGGCAGAACTGGGGCTTGATCCAGGTCCATTTGCTCTCCAGCCACTCGGCCACTGCACATGCAAAACGCCACATGGGTAGGGGAGAACCCTTCACAGTGGGTCTCGGGCCCGGCGCCAGCGGGGTCTGTGTGCACCCGTGGGGATGGCCAGGCGCCATGCCCACCTCCAGGAGCAGCCGCACCACCTCGGTCTTGCCGTACAGCGCGGCCTCGTGCAGCGCCGTGCCCGTCTTGGTCTGGCGGTTGATCTCAATTCCGGCTCTCAGGAGCTGCCTGTGGAGGGGAGGGCAGTCCCGAGGGTGTGTGGGGGGAGCGGGGGCAGGAGAGGAAGCCAACTGCTGTGGACAAGGGAGAGTGATCCAGAGCAAGGGTGAAGAGGGCGGCAGGGCAGGGGACACTGCCGGTCCCACAGGAAGGGGATGAGGAAACAAAGGTGGGGGCAGCAGTTGGGTACCTGATGACCTCTCTGTGGCCATTCTTGGCAGCCAAGTGCAAGGGCGTGGTGTAGTTGGGGTCACATGGGTCCTTGGCCTCACCCTCCAGCAGGGCCACACATAAGTGGCTGTTCAGCAGTAGCTGGGCCACCTGCAGCAACCGGCACCCAGGTGAAACCTTCTCTTGAGACCCCACAGACGCCCAGAACCCAGCCCCTACCAGGGGGTGCAGGCCTCACCTTGAGCCGCCCAAACTCGCAGGCCAGGTCCAGGGGCGTCTTCTTGGCCTTATTGACCAGGCAGGGGTTGGACTGATGTTGGAGGAGCATTTCTGACTGGGGGGTGAACAGGGAGCCGGGTGAGGTGTCTGGCCTGTCCAGCCCCTCCGTGCCAGCCCAGGCCCAGGCCCCCGATCCTCTGCGGGAAGGCCAGCTCACGTACCACTTCGTAGTGGCCATACTGGGCAGCCAGGTGCAGCGGGATCTGCCCGTCCAGAGAGGCGACGTTGACGGCCGCAGAGGCCCGCAGCAGCAGCCTCACAGGCTCCAGCCGGCCCTGCCAGGCTGCGTAGTGCAGCGGGCGCATGCCTGCAGGAGGGGAAGGGGGTTCTGAGGGAGGTCCCGGGCAGGGTAGGGTCCGAGCATGGTCCGGAGCCACCCCAGCTGAAAGGGAGACAGACCCAATGGAAGTGAGGCTGGCTGCATGTGGGATGGGTCAGGGAAAGGTCCGGCTACACGAGGCTGAAGCCAGAATCCCACTTTGCCCACCGTGGGTGATCTAGTGACCTCATGACAACGATGTAACCTCAACCTCCTCATCTGGAAGCTGGGATGTCAGAACCATCCACACCCCAGAGGCTACGAGGGTTAAAGAGGTAAAGCACCTGGGAGCCCAGAGAAGCCGTCCCGACATCTACCAGCCCTGCCCACCACAGGGTCTGGGTAGGGGGCGCCCTGGCGTCTCACCGTTGCTGTCCTTGATGTCCACGGTGGCCTGAGCCTCCAGCAGCAAGGCTATGAGCTCCAGGCTGCCCCCCAAGGCGGCATGGTGAAGAGCAGAGAATCTGGTGTGGAGAGGATACATGGTGGGGGCATCTGTGTGCAGCTCCCTACCCCCCAAATCCTTGTCTTCCACACCAGACCCATCCCGGGGGCTGGCAAGGCTGGGTTACTTGCCCACTGTGCCCCCCACCCCCCGGCCGCCAGCCCTGCCGTGGGAGCGCGGAGCAGCCGGGCTCCAGCATGAAAGGGCTCAGTGTCTGGGCTGAGAGGCCTGTTTGTCTGGCCTCCCCCTGCAGCCGGCCCAGGGGAGGGGGCCGTGGGAGCAGGAGCCCGAGGGCTCCTATCCTCTAGGGAGAAAAGGGGGCCCAGCAGGAATCTGACCCAAAGAGGCCCCTCAGAGAGGCAGCAGGGCCCCTCCCCTCCCTCAGGGGCAGGACCCCTCCCTCCCGTCCTACACAGGCAGGGCCCAGAGCGCTCAGCAAACACGCTCCAAGGGCCCAGTCTGAGAGGCGAAGGGGCTCTAGGCCCCAGGTCCATTCCTCTCCCCCGCCCCACAACTCTCAGGAGGGACAGGGCTCACACTCACCCGTCGGCATCCTGGTAGTTGACGTTGAGCCTCTTTGTGGAGCCCAGGAGCTCTGGGGGTCAGAGCAGGAGGCATCAGCGTGCCCCAGCGTGCCCCACCCTTGGCCACCCCCTCACCCCGTGCCCCGGCCCCTCCCCCCCAAATCCCGCTGACCTCCTGGTGTGCAGGAAAGCACCTGCCCCATGGCCCTCTCCCGTCCTGTCCCGATGGCTCCCACCCTGGCCCATCGGCTTGAGGGCGCTGAGCGCAGGGAGCTGCTGCAGCAGTGGCCTAGCTTCCCTGGGCCCCCAGCCCAGCTCGTTTATAGAGCCAAGGGGGCGGGGAGGGGGGGACTGGCATGCCGTGCCCTCAATAGACAGGCCCACGAGCGCATGGTTAGCATTCCTGCCTGAACGGGCCGAGGAACGGGTCTCATTGTCCCGCTGGGCCGAGGGGGCTGGGAGAGAAAGGAGAGGGAGGCCAGAGGCAGACGCCAGGGCTGGCCTCCAGGGCCGCAGCGCCCAGCCCTACAGCGTCCGTGGATGGGCACGGTGGAGAAGGCGGAGTCAGACACACCTGCGTTATACCCCAGCTCTGCCATGTACTAGCTGTGTGATCTTGAACAAGTCACTTAATCGCTCAGGCTCAGTGTCTTCATCTGTACAGGGGGATGGTCATAGAACCTGCTCACAAGGCTAAGGACCTTTGTCAGCATGCAAAAGGTGGAAGCTGTCACCACTGAGCACTCGATATTGCCAAAATGCTGTCCAGCAAAAGCTGGTATGGTGCCCCCCACCGGCCTCTGGCTCTGCATCCAGGGGCCCCAGGCAGGACCCTCTCTGCTGGGTGGGGGCAAGAGGAGCCAGAGGCTCTCGCCACCCCTCCAGGGACTGGATTCACGCAGGTGTTCCACGTGTGAGCCAGGGCACGGGAAGGGGTGGCCCTCCATAAGCATGGGGGCGGGGGATGCCTGTCACAGGCGGCCCCTGCCTGCTGCTGGAACCCACCCCTGCAGGCAGGAGGAGGCCTGGCTCAACCCCGGCAGGCGGGGTGCCAAGCATGCGGGTTCAGGCCTGCCCCCAGGCCCTGGTGGGCCCCTGACTACCCCAGCAAGACAGGGCCTCGTTCCAACAGGGAGGGACCAACCCCGAAATGATGAGCGTGGGATGGGGAGGGTGGGGACGGCTACTTTTAGGGCTGAGCGGAACTATGCCACTGCTGAAACTGTAAACACAGAACCAAGCAGTGACTGAGAGGTGAGGAGGTTGGGGGCCACTGGGAAGAAACGCAGGCCTCCCAGTCTTCTAACCCCCTTGAAAAGTCATTGTCACACAGAACCATTCAGGGCAGTGGAAAGAACAGGGACTCTGGAAGCAGGAAGTGCCTGGTTCAAGTTCTTGCTGGCCGTGGTCCCTGTCCGAGCCTCAGTGAGGATGACAAGGTCAGCAGGGAAGAGACGCAGAAAGTCCCTCCACCTGCTGCCAGCCTGGACAGCCTGGGACGGGGCGGCAGCGTGGCGGTGCAGTGCAGTGCAGCCTCTCCGGGGAGTGGCAAGACAATGTGACAGGAGAGACAGGAACAGGGGCCAGGCCGGGCTGGGTGGCTCTGTTCTTCCCAGAACAATGGCCGGAAAGGCGGTGGGGGAGAGGCTCGGGGACTGGACTGGGACCTTGGTGGCAGGGTGGGAGGGTGGAGGGTCCCGGGCCTGGCCTGGCTCCAGGCACTTCCCCTGAAGCACAGCCTCCTTTCCCGGCCTGGCCCCGGGGGTGGAAGGGTCCCTCCTGATTTAGGCTCCGGATGTGAGCTCAGTGGGCCACCCCCAGCCCATTCCCATTTCCTTTGGCCAGAGAAGGAGACAGCTTAGAAGAGGGAGTGGGGGAGGAAGGAGGAGGGCCAGGGGCAAGGCTAGGGCTGTGCCCCTCTCCTTCCAGCCACCTGGCCCCTGAGGAGGACCTGGGTGGACAGGGAGCGCTGGCCCCCAGTGACCAGACATTGAATGGGGGAACTGAGGGAGTCCTTCTCTTTGGTCCTCTAGAAAGCAGCCCCCAGAAAAAAAGAGGAGGGGGCCCTGACACCTCCCTCTGGCAGTTTCCTTGACCTCTCTGTGGCCTGGAGCAGGAGTTCCCAGCCTGCCTTTTGAGAACTGCTTTCGAACCGCCTGGAGAACGGTCTAACCTGCAGAGTCCCAGGCTCCCTGTGCTGATTTTAATTCTTGGGGGAGAAGCCCAGGGAGCCTGCCCTTTCTGAACAATCCTAGGGAATTCCGATGAGCAGCCAAGTGTGGGAGCACAGGCAGGAGGGCCCCGCTCGCCTCTGAGCCGCCACACAATGGCCGTGTGACCTTGGGCTCTCTGAGTATCAGCTTCCTTATCTGCAAAGTGGATGTAGCGATAGGGAATTAAGGGTGTCACAATGGTTCATCAACTATAGGGTCTGCAAATATCCCCTCGTGATGTCCTTTTTGTTACTAGCCTGCCCAGCTTCTTAGACGACTGGGAAAGGAAGCACAGTGCCAGGGGTTCACAAGGGGTCCAGGGACCCTGTCACTCTGTCCTGTGCCTGCTCTGTGCAAAGCTCTTTGGGGGCTTGGGGAAGGGGCTGCTTTACCCGCAGACATTTCCCTGTGAGCACAGGGAACCCTCCTGGAGTCTGGAAGCCCAGCTGTGAAGTTCCCACCACCCGCCGCCAGACCCCACCCAACTGTCCTCCTTAGGACCTCACTTTGAGGCCCCGGGGCGCTGAGGCCAAGGGCAGCTCAACCAAGGCCCCACTGGGCAGGTCGCCAAAACCAACACAGAGGTGAGGGCAGAAGGGTGAGAGGCTCCCACTCCTGGGCCTCCGGGGACTTCTTTAGCACCTTCCCCCCATCGTGCTCCCCTGAAGTCACTTCCCCAGGGCACAGACACACCCCCACAGCTCCATCTCCCTGGACCCTGGGCTTCCTGCCCTGGTGAGCAAGTGGGAGCCTCTGTTTCTTAAGGCCCCTAAAACTCTTCCTGCTGGCACCCACACTAGCAGGTGTGGGCGGGGTAATTAGATGTTTTCAAGGAGCCTTGGTGTGTCTTGGGGCTAGACCCCAGCACCCTCACCCCCTAGCCCCAGTGTGCTGAGGGCAGCCACCTCCTGCACCTGCTGCTCCAGGGACTCGAGGGGACAAGTCCGTGTCCTTGTGGGATGGCCTGGAGAGCTGGCCAGAGGAGAGCTGCAACCCAGAGGTCTTCTCTCTTGGGGTCTCCCAGAAGAGGCTCCCAGGAGACGGGGCTCAGGGGTGGCCACCCATGCACAGAGCCCCAAGAACCCTGTCAACACTAGAGACCCCAGAAAATTAGCTTTGGCCCCACCCCACCAAGGTACACAGGGAGATAAGTCAGCGGGAAGGGGCTTTAGCACGTGATTAGATAGTGCTGGACTTTGTCTCAGGCAGCAGAACTCTTTCTAAAGCCATCTTACAGACGTCCCCATTCAACCAAGACAGAAATGCAGAGATGACCTGGTTGAAGGGGTGGGGGTGGCGGTGGAGCTGTCTGTTGGGTCTCTCCCAGCCCATTGTCAGCAACCCCGTGGCCCTGGAGAACAATCTGAAAACCACCTGCTAGAGGAAAACCCCATGAGGGCAGGAATTCCGGTTTGCTTCATTCACTGCCCAGACCCAGTGCTTTAGAACAAACACAGCCTGGCTGACACATAAGAGGCACTCAAAAAATGTGAATGAACGCACTTCAACCCTTGTACTCTACTGGTTAGGAAACTGAGCCCCAAAGAGCTGAAGTGATTTGCCAGAGACGCACAGCAAGGGGGACCTGACTTCCTCTCTGGCCTTCCCACATGGAGGCGCTCCTTGTACAGAATAAGACGGTTCTCCGCCCCAAGTCCCCTGATCATAGCGACCCCACAGTCTTCTGTCTGAGACCCGAGACCTCAGGGGAAGGTCTCAGCCGACGGTCACCCCATCAAGTACTCACTTGTCTTTGCAGCCTTGACTTTAGCCACCAGCTTCTGCACACCAGTCACATCTCCATTTTTGACGGCAAGAATCAGGTCCTGTTCACGGCCCATCCTGGCCCCTGGGCTGGGCTCTGGGCTCAGAAGTCCCGGAGAGAGGCACAAAAACTGTTCTAAGCCAAGGCGTCAGGGGGCCATGCCTTGGCCCTCGGGAGGGCCAGGCGTCCTGGGGGAACGTGTCTGGTGTCTCAGGCAGTAGGTTTCTCGTTAGGCGCTGACAGGTATTCCAACAAGGTGCTTCGTGAGCTGCCGCCACAAGCAGGAAAGCAGATCTCTGAGGGGGTGGAGGCTGCTCGGAAATCTGGACAGATATCAGCTTGCAGCTTCTGACAGCCCTGGGCTGGGGCTGGGGCTGGGGCTGGGGCTGGGCGCGCCGATCCTCCCGGCTGACTCCGGAACACCAGTGCCCACTCAGAGGGCAGCCAACATCCCCTTGGGCCTCGTGCAGCAGCGGTGGGCAGGTCTTGGGGGTCTGAAAAAGGGGCAGTGCCTCTGCTGTGCATTGGTCCCAGAAGCAGAGCACGACCGAGCCTCCAGGACAGAAGCCCCCAAACCACCCTGGCTGGGCTTCTGAGTCAAGGGAGGAGCTGAGCCACTCAAAGCGGGAAGGGATCCACCAAGCATGAGGAATATTTGGAGGGGGGAGGGGTGGCATTCTGGGAGGGGAGGCTGAGTCACTGAGGCCCCAGGGCACCTGGCAGCACCGCCACCTGGGGCAGGCTGGGCAGCAGCCTGTTCTCCACAGCCCAAGGGGCTGACACCCACGGACAACTGGCGGGCCAGGAGGCGGGGCTTGGAAGGTTTAGGCACAGCCAGACAGGAGGGGTCACTCCCTGTTGAAGGTGGCTGCCCCCAGACTCCGCAGGGCTCTTTATGAATTTAGAGAGTGGAGTGAGGAGCTCACAGTCCCTCATTTCTGGCAGAGGTCGCCTGCTGGACAGGGAGGCTTTACAGCACCTGTTGCTGACCCATCTTCACCCCTCGTGCAGGATGCACAAGCAGCTGGGCAGAGAACAGAGACAGGAGCTGGGGCACCGCTGGCAAAGGGGGCTGCTTGGCCCTTCAAGCTCGAGGCTGAGGCCCAGAGCCCCAACTTCAATGCTGAAAAGCCTACCTCAGTTCCTCAGTGATCACGAACTTGTTGCCCGAATCCTGTGGCATGAGACCCGGACAGGCCTGGGGCTCTGGCTGGGGACCCCTAATTCCCAAAACGTCCCAAGCCCAGCCCAGATGGCACTCCCTCTCATGGCCCGCGGCCGACATTGGGGGAGGGCGCCCCTGGCAGTGCCTGGGGTCGGGCTGGCTCCCCCGCCCCCCGGAATGCCCGCCCAGGGCCGCGCAAACCCCCAACCCCAACCCAGCCTGTGCGGATCAGGGGAACAAAGCGGCGGGAGGAACCGATTGGGCCAAGCGCCGGAGGGACTGATGCGGGAGCTCGAAATAAGGGGGCGCGAAGGAGGACGGAAGGAGCCAAGACACGGAGGCGCCCGCGGATCCCGCAGGAAAAGTTAGTTTGTGCCCGCCCTCAAGGGTGCTGACCCCCAGTTCAGGCCCCGCAGTCTCACCTTTCCCAGCCGTCTCGCTGGGGGTCCGGTTGGCCCTGCGCGGTCCCTGGCACTGTGGACCGTGGCTCCCACTGCCCCCCTTACCTCCTTTCTCCTCCTCCTTTTCCAAGGCCGGCTCGGCGCCTCCCGCAGGAAATCCCGCCCCTCCCCCCTCCCTCCCGCCGGATCGGGAGCGGAGGGACCGTCCCGGCCGCGCAGTCGGACTGTCAGTCAGCGCCTGCGGTCCCGCCCCCATCCGCGCCAGGCCCCGCCCCCATCGCTCCCCGCGGACTGGAGACGCTGGCCGGTATGCGCATGCGCGCAGGTGAAGTGTAGAGTGTTGGGGAGCGGGAGTTCGTGCCCCCTGCGTCCCACTAGCGGAGCCGAGAGTACTTGGGTCTCTAAAGTTTAGGCCGAAGGGTTTGTGAGTGAGTGGGAGAGAAGACTTAGTGCGAAGGAGTCTGGCAACCGACCCCGGGTACCCCATTTGAGAAGCACCCCTTCTTCTTTAACTCCTCGCCCCTCTTGAGACTCCCGCAGCGACCTCCGACTGCGTCCAGAGCTCCGAAACACCGTCTGATCGGGGCAATGGTGCCATCTAGCGGACGGCATCGGAGCGGTCCACGGCGGCGGCGGCGTGGACCCCAGCCTCGAGGAGGTGCTAATGACGGACCGGGATTGGCGCTTCAGCACCACCGTGTGCCGGACAGCGCCTCCTGCCCCCCGAGTCCTTGTAACCCGGCTTTCATACCCCTCGGAAGGGACATACAGGAAGATCCTGAAAGAAATCTGAACCTCCCCAGACCGAACCCGGTGGCCTTCAGTTTGCGAAGCTGGAATTAGGGAACCCACCGCTCTCCCTTCTCTAAACTCCCTCTTTTTGCGTCCCTGTCCAGCCAGATGGCGGGGACTAAAGCAGCCCAGGACTGCGGATAGGAGGCACATGCGTTCGACTATTCATATTGCACTTTTAGAAGCCAGGTTCCTGAAGTTTTACTAGAGAGGAACCCAGAGGAGGGCTGGGGACAGTAGAGGTAAACTCCTACGAATCCAGAAACCTGCAAACTTTCTGCCCCCGGAATTGAGGCACAAGTCTAAGCTAGGAACCAGGACAGCTAGGAAGGCGGAGAGCCAGCCAGCGGGTTGACCTGGAGACTAGAGGAGCGGAGGTTGGATCCGCCGGCTTTAGGGCCGCGCGGAGTTCCGGCGGTGGGAGGGTCATGGGCGGTACGCGCGCAGGCGCAGGCGGTGGCCCGATGGAGTCCAAACCAGACCTCGCAACTGTGGAGGTTCCCCCCGGGCGCGTGCTCAGGTGCGGCCCGGCCAGGCCTGGGGGAGTCACGGGGGGCCGTGAGGTGGCCTCGGGGAGTGGGACAGGGGTCCAGGACTGGGCCAGGCAGCCCCGACTTCGTGAATGCGACCCTGTGTCTTCCCTTTCCCCAGTGCCCGGGAACTCCTCGCCGCCCGCTCGCGGTCTCAGAAGCTGCCCCAACGCTCGCATGGGCCCAAGGACTTCCTCCCCGACGGCTCGGCGGCCCAGGCCGAGCGGCTGCGCCTGTGCCGGGTGGAGCTCTGGCAGCTGCTGGCGGAGGAGCGCGTGGAGCGCTTGTAAGGGAGGCGGGCCGGACCCGGGGGCGGGGGCGGGCCCGGCGGGCCGGGCTGACTGTAGACTTCGCGGTCGACTGAGACGGACCGCAACCCACTCTTGCAACAGGGGCAGTTTGGTGGCCGCCGAGTGGAGACCAGAAGAGGGGTTCGTGGAGTTGAAGTCTCCTGCGGTGAGCAGCGGGGTCCCTGGGGCAGGGGAACCGTCTTCTCTCCCTTGCTGGCTCCTTTGTGACTTTGCTGTGGATCCCACACAGGGTAAATTCTGGCAGACCATGGGCTTCTCAGAGCAGGGCCGGCAGCGGCTGCACCCCGAGGAGGCCTTGTATTTGCTAGAGTGTGTGAGTGGGACCTCGGGAGGGTGGGGAACGGGCTGGGACCAAGGAACCGGAAGAAGATTGTGTGAGGTTTTTTGGTAGAAAAAGTATACGCAGCTGGACCTAAGGCAAGAATGCGGGCAGGAAGCAGGGATTCCAGCCTACATTAGTGTCGGTGCCGCTCCCCCCTTCCTGGCTGACAGTATTCTTGCCGTGATGCTTTCGGGGCGGGACAGGGAGGGCACGGATCTCTTTAAGAGACAGGGAGTTACCCTATTGGTGGTGCCACCGCAAAGAGGACTTACACGTTGAACTGTTGGCCCCACTTTCAGGGCTCCATCCAGCTCTTCTACCAAGATCTGCCGCTGTCTATCCAGGAGGCCTACCAGCTGCTGCTGAGTGAGGACACTGTGACTTTCCTGCAGTACCAGGTATCTGTCACCCTCTCTCAGGAGAGGAGCCACGCATCCGCTGAGTCAGTTAGTACTTACGAGTGCCTGCGGGTGCTGAGCACATGGCTGTGTGCTGGGGTTGCATGACACACAAGGGCTCGGCTCTCATGGAGCTTACATCCTAGTGGTGGCAACGGATAATACGTCAGCAAGCAAAAGAAGGGGTGACTTCACAGAACTGAGGGCCAGGAATAAGACAAAGTGGGGGAGAGGCACAAGGCTAGAGACATCAGGGTGGACATACCACATCATGAGCACGTGTGTGGTATTCAAAACTGAGGGCTGTGAGGGTGTGTGGCCGGAGTGGAGGGCTGCACCTGAGACCTAGCATACTCCAACACGAGGAGGTCAGGGGCGGGGGAGAGACCAGAAGCAGAGACTAAGAGTGTCTAGCAACACAGGAGAAAACCAGGAGAGATGGCATCACAGAAACTGAGAGAAGGTCTTTCCAGGAGGAGGTGGCCAGCTCCGTTGAAGGCTGCTGAGAGATCAAGCAAGGTGGTAGATATTCCCGCGTAGCTCTCTCTGATTCGGATGTGGGGACAGGAGGGTGAACGTGTGGCTCTTTACCAAAGACCACTCCCACCCCGCCCCTGTCTGCGGAGGGGGTGGTGAGGTGTCCACCACCTTTTGCCACCTTCTTGTCCACTTTGTGATCAGGAACTTCCCTTTTATCAGCTTTAGTATCAAAATATTTTAAGGTGTAGTTTTCGTCCTGGCCCATTGGCTATCAGTTTTTTGGGATTTGCATTTAAATCAAGAAGTTGCTATATGTTATTTGTGCCAAGTAAGGTAAGCAAGAGACAGGAATTCACACTGAGACCTTAGTTTGGGGAAAGTACTTAAAATGGAGTGTGGCCTAACCAGCCTCAGGATTGGGAATCTGGGGGTGGGTGATGGAGGGGGGACAGGGAGTGGCTTCTATCTGGAGAAGGTTTGGTATTTTCACAAGTGGATATATAACCTTTAGGGTTTTTTTTTTTTTTCTTTTGAGGTCTTCAGCCACCTGAAGAGACTGGGGTATGTGGTTCGACGATTCCAACCAAGGTAAACCCCTGTCCCATTGCTCTCCTGTTTGTTCTGGTCTTGGGACCTGGGTGACTAGCCCCAAAGCAGAAAGTGGCCACTGCTTACCCAGAGTCCTTGGCTGGACCTGCAACTCCGTGGTCATGGGCTGGGGAGGCACGTTGGGACAATCTGGGTCATGTCAGCTTACCCTGGTTATCAAGTTGAGCCCCGCCCTCAGCCCGTTCAACCCCACAGATAGTGACTGAGCGCCTGCAGCTCACTGTGGGCATGGAGACTTAGCACCAGAACAGGGCCTAGCACTTAGTAGGTGTGCAAGCAGATTCGTCGAGTGCAGGCATGAAGGACTAAGTGAGGAATAAGCAGTTGAATAGAGTTCAATGTTTCTTTTGCTAGGTTAGATGTTCTTTCCTCTGGGGCCTCTGAGGGTCATCCCCGTAGTAATCCAGCATTGCTGAGAGCCACAGAGACCTCCACACTTAGAGCAGAAACTGGCACAGCCTCTGTGGTTTCCCCGCACGTCACAAAGGCTCCGCAGCAGAGCTCTCACTTCTGAAATTGGAATAGGTCCGAAGGGAACAGCCGCAGATGCGTGCATAAGTTCACCCGCTCACTCAGCAACATTAGCTGACTCCTCACTGGGTGCAGGCCCTGTGCTCACTGACGAGGAATAGCAGGGGGCAAACCACTGCCCTAGACAACTTGCATTTGGTGGGGATCCTACACAACACACCGTCACCTTGCAAAATCAGTGAACTTGGGAACGTCGTGGGTGTCTGACACAGAAGAGGGCACGGTCACGCGAATTAGTTTACCCCCCAGACCAGCACTGCCCAGTAAGATTTTCTGTGGTGATGAAAACGTTCTGGTTCATACTGTCCAACATATGTGTCTTGTACAAGTGAATTTTCGATTTTATTTAATTTTAATGGATTTAAATTTAACTTAAATAGTTCATATCTCGTGTTTGCCGTATTGGGCGGCGCAGCCTTAGCCACAGAAACAACTGGTAGCGGGAGGAGGGCTGTGGGGATAGGGCCCACGTCTGTAGCACATTGTTGACAGCAAAATATTACGAAGCAGGTGTCCCTTCGGTTAGGAAAAACAAGCATGGAGACAGTCAGTCAGTACGGTGTTTTTAAGAAACAAAAAATGGATGCAGAGGTGCAGTTGCCTTGGCAGGCTGCGGGGGTACGCATATGGTGACAGCCCGCAACACACAGTCCCCCTGCCCCACAGCTCACCCAGTGGCCCCTTCCCTCGTCCTCACTTAACTTTTGGTGGAGGCTAGAAAATGACACCTGGGGATCCGCAGCTGGCACTCAGGATGGTCGGATGGAAACCGCGACAGGAAGGCCAATCCCATGGGGGTGGGAGGTGCCACAGTGGGCGCGGACACAGGGTCTGGCTCTGCAGTGCCCGCTGGCGCAGGCTGCGTGGGTGGACAAGGCCGCTGAGGCAGGGCCAGAATAGGCGTCTCCTCGCAAGAGTCACCGGCCGAGGGCTGCAAAGGAACTTAGTGGCGACAGCTAGCTGCAGAGGCCTGTTCTGTAGCTGAGGACAGTGAGACACGGAAGGCTGCACTTCTGAGGGGAGATGTTTCACCCAGGTCTGTGGTGGCTGAGAGGACCTGGAGTCCCGCACCCTCGCAGTTCCGTTTTGCTAGCTTAGCAGGAGGAGCAATAGTCTCTTGCCTGCCTAGAAGTGACCAAAGCCAAGGGGGTTATGGGGTCTTTCTCCCCGCCCACCACTGAGAGTAGGGGGCTCAGCCGTAGCGGGGGGCGCACCCGTTCACAGCTGTCGGATTTGACAGCTGGTAGGGATCTTAGAGGCCTTCGGGTTGTCCAACCCTGCAGTTCTGCCAGTGAAGAAGCTGATACTCCGAGGGGTCGAGTGACCTTCCCAAGATGACACGGCTGGGTGCCCAGAGTCTAGAATAGCGCCTAGCACAGTGTGAGTCCCCTCTTAAAAAAAAAAAAAAAAAAAAAGCCACTAGGGTCACTGGTTCGATTCCCAGTCAGGGCACATGCCTGGGTTACAGGCCAGGTCCCCAGTAGGGGGCATGGGAGAGGCAACCACACATTGATGTTTCCCTGCCTCTCTCCCTCCCTTCCCCTCTCTAAAAAAAGCAAATGAATTTAAAATCTAAAAAAAGAAAAAGAAACAAAATGTTATAGTAGTATCTATGGGTTTTATTTTTATTTTCTGCATTTCCCAAGTTTTCTAGTCAGTAATTAATCACTCATTGTTGGCTCTGCAGGAGCCCTAGTTCCAGGGAAACTGTTTAAAGGTGCCATTGGTGAGACCCAGAGGCCTGGGCAGGCCCGGTGGCCACCCCTGTGTACCCTGAGGGCAGGTCTGCCTGGGGCCTTGGCCCGAGTGTGGCTCTGACCCTGGCCGACTGACTGCTGGGCCAGTCCCTCACAAACTCCACAGGGAGCACCAGGCTGAGAAGGTGGATCTGTTGCTTGCCTCATTCCCATCCCACAGTGCCATCCTGTCCCCTTACGAGAGGCAGCTGAACTTGGGCAGCAGTGCCCAGAGCTTGGAGGATCAGAGTGGCAAGAGGAAGAGGAGCAGCTCCAGCTCTCGGTAAGGCGCCGCACAGGGCCACCACCCAGGGAGTTCCAGGGGGCAGAGCGGTAGAGAGAGTGCCAGCGTTTGGGGCCCTGGAGAATGCATGGAGGTGTTGGGTGGCTGCCCTGTAGGCTCAGGGAGGCGGTAAGACACGTGTGGGACGTGTGCATCTCAGCAGTCAGGAGCAGATGTGCTGCATTTCCTCCCCACGCCCCTCAGGTCCACTAATAAGAAGCCCAAGGCCCTGGAGAACCCCCTGCTGGGGGCGGATGGGACACCTGAGAGCCTGGCAGCTGCCACCCCTCCTCCCAGCAACCAGAACAGCCGATGCCCAGAGGAGACACCCCAGGAGTCCAGCCCCGTAAAGGGCCCAGCAGGCCCCTTGCAACCCCTGGGGTCCCCGGAGCCCTACCCAGGCCTTGCCAGGGAGGCAGCGGGGTGCAGCCCGGAAAGTGGCGAAGTGGAGAACGGGTTCCAGGGGGCGTCTAAGCCACGCTGGGACTTTGAGCAGATCTCCTTCCCCAACGTGGCTCCAGACAGCCGCCACACCCTCCTGCCCGCCCCAGCCCCAGAGCTGCTCCCACCCGGTGTCTCGGGGCGGGAGATGGACGCTGAGTCCTGGTGCCAGAAGCTGAACCAGCGAAAGGAGAAACTCTCCAGACGGGAACGGGAGCGCCAGGCAGAGGCCCGGCACTTCCGGGAGGACGCAGACGCAGACCCCGAGGTGCGGCGCTGCTGCAGCTGGCAGGACTACAAGCGGCTGCTGCATAGGCGGCACCTGCGGCAGACCTGGAGCCGCCCGCCACACCTGTGGGACCAGCCTGTCACGCCCCTGCTGAGTCCTGGCCAGGCAGACTCGCCAGGTACCCTGCCTCAGCCACACAGGCCACTGGCAGCTAAGGAATCACAAGACTTTGAACCGGGGGCATGGGTTGACCAGGACTGATGGAGGCTTAAGGAGAAGGAGGGAGGAGAGCAGTCCTGAGGAGAAGGCCCCTCAGAGACAGTCTGTTCTCCTGGGGGGCAGCAGAAGGAGCCGTGGTGGGAGGTTGCAGGATGGCGAGTCAGTGCCAGAGAAGAGAAATGGAAACTGCAACCGCATCCTTAATGTCACACGTGAGATGTGTGTGGACGGCTCTGTCCCCAACTCTGTTAGAGGGAACAAGGTGGCGTGGTGGCCAAATGAGAGGAAGGTTTACGGTGTGCCCTGCAATGTTAAGAACAGGGAACCGACAGAGCAGCGATTTGCAACTGGTGTGTGTTGCAAGAAATGTTTAAAATGTGCAACACCTGACTTTAGTCAGGGACACTGACCTCTTCTCCCTCGGGCTGTCAAATTAAAAAATGACAACAGCCAACACCACAATAGCTGTCCCGTGTGAATGTACCAAAATTGTACCTATTTCTTGTCAAATCAGCAAAACATACATATTTTGTGGTGTGCCACAGAACTTCAATAATTAGTTTGTGTGCCATGAGACGAAAAAGGTTGAAAATCGTTGTAATGCGCCAAGAATAGTATCACTGGAGTCAGAGCCACTTACAACCCTTAAGGGAACGTGGTAGATTGTAAGTAACTAGACCAGGTAGCCCGGCCGGTTACATTTCAGATAAACATGGGACATACCTGTACTTTTAAAAATCTGCTGAATCTGGGCAGCCTGCACCAGAAGGCGGGTGAGAAATGTCAGGGGGTCTGTGAGTGACTGACTCCCCTCCCCCACACCTAACTCTTACTGTCCCTACAGCCACTGTCCTTCAGCGTATCTCTGTGTTGCAAACGACGCACCTTGCTGACGGAGCTGCCAGGTGAGTTTCCAGGCAAGGCTGTCTCCACGGTGCTTGGGCTGCCAGCGCGAGCTGGCAGCTGGGACTTGACCCCTCCAGTTGGGTATGGCTCGGGTCATTCCAGGGACGCCCTACCCTGGCTAATACTGGTGTATGTAGGGGAGGGGGGGAGTGAGAGACCAGAGGCGGCTTTATCCCCAGGGTTTGGAGGTGGCAGTGGAGCCTCCCCTTACTTTCAAGGGCACCTCACAGCAGGACCTCAGTTCCCTGGCAGAGGCTGCTTCCTGGGACTGGGGGAGAGAAAGGGTGGTGTGGAAAGGCAGGGTGGAGCAGGAGGGTCCCTGAAGTTTCCTCACTTGTTTCTCAGGCTGCTGGAGATGTCGGGGGGTGTGGAAATCAGCTTTGATGTTTACCAGGCCGACGCCGTGGCCTTGTTCCGAAAGAATAACCCTGGCAAGCCCCATGCCCGGATGTGCATCAGTGGGTACGAGACCAGCAAGCAGGCTGCTGCCGGTTCTCTTGTAAACCAAGGGGACCTCTTCCCTGCACCCGACCAGTCTGCCAATCCCTGACAGGTCCAGAGAGATCATCGGATAGGAGCGAGGCTACACACCAGTTGGGGCTATGGGAAGCCAGGCTCACCAGTCCTCAGCCCTGAGTTCTGGCATTTGGGGGTAATCTTTCGTGTGCCACTTAGTCCTGAGCTCAGTGAGAACCTCACTCTCCCTAGCCCCCTTATCCAGCCAGGACTCTGGGTCTCTCTTGAACTTGCCTGAGCCATGCAGTTTGCAGACAGAAGAGCCTAGGGGGCTACACTTCTGTACCCCCATTCCTGTCTTAGTCTCCCTTCCCTGGGATCCATAGAGGGCTAGGGTCTCGAAGCCTGTGGGTAAGCTACGGCCAGGTCTCAGTCGAACCTTTATCCCTGCAGATTTGATGAGCCAGTTCCAGACCTCTGCACCCTCAAGCGGTTGTCCTACCAGAGCGGGGATGTTCCTCTGGTCTTTGCCCTGGTGGATCATGGAGACATCTCCTTCTACAGCTTCAGGGACTTCACACTTCCCAGGGATCTAGGGCACTGACCAGCTCTGGCAGGGCCTGGGGCCTGCTTGGGGGACTTTGCCTACTCTCAGGGACAATCTCAGCTGCCTCCTACACCCAGTAGCTGCAGGGGCTAGTCTGGGCCTTGGCCCTGGGTGTGATACTTGCAGAAGAGCCAAGCCCAGCACCCCCGCCTGGCCGCTGCAGCACTTCCAAGCCCCAGGACTGAGACTGCTGCCTTGCAGTGACCCCCTTGGAACTCAGCACCGATTCTAGAGACCCAGCGAGGTGGGGTGGAAGAGGACTCCGTGCCTTTAAACGAGAGGGTGCCTGCTCATACGATAAAGCCAAAGCCATAGCTATTAAAAAAATAGATTGGTTTTTCTTCTGTGGCTGGATATATTGGACAAGTCCCCAGCCCCGGTGTCGGGGCACAGACCTCAACCCCCTCCCACTGTCCGTGGAACTGGCCCCCAGACTCTCGCCTCTACTTCACCCACCCACAGAGACCCCTGCTTTCTCTGGTGTGGAAGTTAAGAGAAGCCCTTGGGAGGGCGGGAACGCGGCCCCCCACCTTTCTCAGGAGATGCGCCGGAGGGCTGGAGAAGTCGCAGACCTAGTCAGCTTGGCTTCACGAAGGGTAGTTCAGGGACGGAGCCCGGCGCCCCATTGGCCCTTCCCTGAACGCAGCCGGGTCCGGGGAGAAGGCCGGCCGAGAGGCGCCATGTCGGAGTGGTTTGACCCTGCTCCCGTCCAGCTCTGCGATGGAGCGCGCCGTACTCGTCCCGGGCCTCGGGCCTGGTCTCCGCGCCCCTTCCGTTACCGCCGCTCGTCGCTCCAACCCCCTCCTTCGTTGCTGAAAACTTGGGTGCTGTTTTGGTTACGTCGGGCGCCTGCCAGCCAAAACAGGGGCTCAGAGGAGGGGGTCCAGGCTTGGAGCCTGCCCCGAGGGGAGGCGCCTCGTTGCGACGCCCCCGTCCTTTCGCCATGTCGCTCCGGGGTCCAGAAACGTGGCCCTGTGTCTTCCGGCCACCCTCTCTGATTGGGCTGGACGCTCAGGAAGAGCGGCCCGGCTATGCCCCTCCCTCCGGGCCCCGGGGCGGGTTACAGGAGGCACGGCTCCTCTCGGAAGTCGGGCCTGGGAAGTGGCCCTGGGCGGTCCCGCGTTTCGGGAACTATTTCTTCCTCAGGGAGGCGGCGGGACACTGGGCGCAGCGTACAGTTCTGCGACCAGGTGCTAGCAGGTGAGACCGGGGCGGGGCGGCAGCGCCTCGTGCATATTCACACGGGCCGAAGTCCCGCCCCCGTCCTGCCCGGGGCCACGGATTGGCCCGAGCGCGGTCCCCGCCCCCAGAGAGCGCCCTCGGCCCGCCCCCACCCCGCCGGCGCAGGTCTCCGGGGGGCGGGGGCGAGGCGGGGCGAGGCGGGGCGGGACCCGGCGCTCTGGGTTCCGCTGGCCGGGCGGCTCGCCCTTTATGTAAATAAAGGCAGCTCCGCCCCTTGCTCGCCGCGCCGGAGGTGAGCAGGAAGGAGGCTGCAGCCCAGAAACCTGTGGGCCGGCGGCGGAGTGAGCGAGCCGGCTGCGGGCGCCGAGAGTCGCCGAGGCCTCGGGCGGGGGCCGGCCTGGGGTTCCAGGTGAGGCGCGGGCCGGGGCCCACCTAGCCGGGCCCGCCCCCTCGGGGCGCCCGCCACTCCGGGCAGAGAGGCTGGGGAGGGCCGGGACCCCGGGCTTCCCGGGCAGGGCGGGGAGGGCTGAGCCCAGGTCCGTCCGCCTCGCCCTGGATCCCGTCGCTCAGCTCGTCTGGGGGAAAGACACCTGTAGATAGTGCCACTGGGAACTTTTCTCTACCTGAGCCGCCCGCGATTACAGAATTTGCGTTTTGGGTGTGCATAATAGTGTTGTCTTTGGGGAGCTGGGAAACAGGTGCCCCAACTGGCTGAGTGCGAGGGTCTCTGCGCGCGGAGACTTAGTCCCCTGGTCTCGGTCCCCATGTGCAAGGCGCCTGGCCTGGACGCCGGCGACCTGCGTCTCTGGTGGTCCTCTCGCCGCAATCGACGTCGGCGGCTTAGCCCTCCTGTCCCTGCCATATGGATTCTCTCCCTACCAGCCCTTTGTGCCTCCTAATCCTCGGACGCAGGAAACCCGCGGGAGGGACTTAGGTGTCAGGGCCTTTCTGTGTCTGGTGGCTTTGAGGACAGTACGGAGACCTAGTCTGCTTTCCACGACGACGGGGGTGGGGTTGCACCGGGGAACGTTGGGCATGGCAAGGAGAGAAAAATTCTGCCTTGCCAAGGAAAGTGTGCAGAGTTTGGTCTCGGTTTGCTTCGGCTGGACGGTCGGTAGATACACCGAGCTCGGGCTGTGGGGAGAACTGACTGTAACCAGGAGAGGCGTGGCGTGGCGCGGCGCACTGAGGCTTTCACCTGACTCAGGTGAGCTTTGGGTGAGGCGGGCGGGGCTTAGACTCCAGCCCTTTCCCATGGGGATTCCTGTGCCAGATGCAGGGCGTCTTAACCTGGGCTCTAGGGACCCTTTGCAGAGTTTACAACTCAAGGCTGCAGAGGGGATTCTGAGTTGGGGGGAGAGCTGGGAGTGAGTCCCGGAGACGGAAACCCCAGGTGGGAAGAACAGAGCAGCAGCAGCACCAGCACCAGCACCATGGAGGGCTGTGGCCTGGCTCTGGGGAAGCCAAGGTCAGAAGTGGTTTTTGAGGAAAACAGCCCAGGTCTGAGTGAAATGTGAGGTGCGGCAGGGGTCCTGGGGGATAGTATTAATTTTATGAACAGGGCATCCAGGTTTGGTTTACTTGAGTGGTCTGTCCATAGTGGTCACGGTCATCAGGTGTCCAGCCAGGCCCTGGGGGCGCTGACCAGGGCTAAGCCCTCTTCTTAGAAGTGGGACCGGGCCAGTCTCTGGAGGCCACTGGACAGTGTTTCCAGGGCCTGGGGTCGTTCTGCACCCCTCCCGTACTCCTCAGTGGAAGCCATGGCGTGTCCCCTTTGGTGGCAGATTAATACTATTTTAATAACTTAGTAATGTAGTACTTAGTAACTTCTTAATACATGGCATTAAAAGGGAAAAAAAAAGCTCATAATTCCAGATGACACATGTTGCTTTAAAAAATAAAAAAGGTAATAGAAGCCCATAATGGGGGAGATGAAACGTTTCAGAAAATCCAAGAGGGAAAAACTTACCCCCCTTGCCTCACAGTCTTTCTTCAGAGAGAGTGTTCATTAAGCGTTTCAGTGCCTTTCTGGACTCGGGGGTGATTTTGAATCGTGCCTGGCCAGTGTCTTGCTGCGTGACCTTGGCTCAGAAAATTAACTGCCAAACCTCAGCTGAGCCTTATTCTACAGATGTTGATGAAAGGATGAAAAATGCCACAAATTCGAGTGGTCTGGCACCTAGCCAGAGCCAGGTGAGGGTGAGCTTAGCATCCCCACAAAGCATAAAAACCGTGGTCACTCGTGGGCCTTGGCCAGACGACTGGGCCTCCTGGGTTTGCCTGGTGGACTGTGAGGGAATCTGGCTTCTCTGTCCAAAGACCAGCCAAGGGGTCATGATTGTCGAGAGCCTTTGGAGGTCAGAGCTTTTAAAATGAGGATGGGGGGCAGAGGCAGTGGCCTCTCCTAACTTCACCTCATATTCTAGTGGCCCTTGGCAACTCCCCTGCTCTTTGGAGGAGCCAGGAGGGAGGCCCCAGGGCCAGACCCCAGCTGGGGGCCTGTCCTGGAGCGTGTGTTCAGGGGTGTAGAATTTAATCTGCTTTGCTTTCTGCTCAGGGAAGAGCTTGCCTATAGGTATTACTGCTCCCCTTTGAGGGTGGGGGGTGCATTCTGTGCTACTCTGTTATCATTAAGAAGATCTTCCGAGAACTCCATAGTGCTTTCTTTCATTCAGCCTTATTTAGGGAATGATCTCCTGGCCCCAAGACCCTCTCCCTAGGAGAAAGTGGTGCATTGAGCTGGAAAGTTCGGGACCTCTGCTGTCAGTGTGTGACCCCCTGCCTGCCCCATTCGAGTCTTTAAGCATCCTGGGCAAGAGTTTCCAGGGGCAATACGGGGTTTCCTGAAGGTTTACTCAACCTTCCTGGTCCACCCAGGTATGTCGGAAACAGATGCTGAGATACCTGAGTTGGGAGGGAGAGGCCAGTGGCCCCTACTCCTGGGTTGGCTTTGCCCAGCTGCTTTTGAGGTGACCTTCCTTCCCTTCCGTAACTCTCAGAGGAAGCAGGCTCTTTGAAGAGTCACCCCACTCCTTCTCCTTCCCAGGAACCACAGTGGATTCTTGAGCTAGGAGAGGCTTCTCTGGGCGTGGGGACGGGCAAGCTGCTAGGGACCTGACTCTACCCTTCAGGAATTCAGCAGTGACCGGAGCCTTCTCTTGAAACACCTGTTTGATGAAAGGGACCTCTGGGCACAGGACTGTTTGACTCTTGTGAATCGTGATACTGCTGGATTCTGCTTGCCAAGGAGCTGGCTGTCCTGGAGCCTTGGACCGAGGCAGGGCCCACAGAAGTGTCCCCAGCAGGGTGCCAGGCATGACGTCCACATGGCCCTGGCCATAGACTTGAGAACAAGGTGGGGAAGTTCCCTGAGGGACCTTACGGTGTCCCAACACAGTATCCTTTGGGGTTAGGGGCTCCCACCTGGAGAAGACCTCCGCCTAGTTGGCCCCCGTTCAGCCTTAGCTGTTCTTCGTTCATTAAACAAGCGCTCACTGGTGGTCTGTGCGTGCGGCGTGGCTCGGACAACGGGCATGACCCTCACACAGAGCGAAGATCTCTGCCATCACAGGATTTGCGTGCTAAGGGGTGAGGACCTTGCGCAACAGAAAATAGTGCGAGTAATAAATAATGTGTTAAAAGGCGATGTGAGCTCCTGAGTAGGAACTAAAGCAAGGGATAGGACCCCTGTGGTGGGGGCAGGTTGCAACCCAAAAGGTGGTCAGGGCCCTCCCTGGCCAGGTGGCTGAGTTGGTCAGAGAGTCATCCCGATACACCAAGGTTGTGGGTTTGATCCCCAGTCAGGGCACATACAAGAATGAACCAATGAATGCATAAATAAGTGGAACAGCAAACAGATCTCTCTCTGTCTGCCTGTCTGTCTCTCTCTCTCTCAAAATCAATCAATAAATTTTTTAATAAAAAGGGGTGGTCAGGGTGGGCCTCGACAAGGTCCCATCTGAGCACAGACTTGCAGGGGTCGGGGGCTCTTTAAATCAAATCCGAGTGTTTTTCTTAAGCCAGGGCACTAAGCACTGGTGATATAGCCATGGACAGAACAGGGACAGTCTGTTTCTCCTGGAGCTGACACCTTCTAGAAGCTCCTTAGGACAACAGTTTAAGTTTGCAATAGGCGGGAGGCCGTGGGACGGGGCCTGACCAGAGGAGCCAGGCAGCCCGCCCACCTCCAGCCCAGGCAAGCTGTCCCCCTTCTTCCAGGAGGGCTTTGATCTTCCTTGTGCTTTGCCGTATCCAGTCCATCGCATCCCTGGGGAGAGTCCAATGCTGGGTGGCAGAAGGGGACTGAGGCCCCCAGAATGGCATGGTGGGGGGCGGGGTTGGGGGTGGCACATGCATGCCCACTTCCCGCCCTATCCTCACAGCCAGGCTGGGGAGGAAACCCTGGAGGAGGAGTCTCAGGTGCGGTGGGAGGAACTTTATCCTGGTGTACGAGACTGGCTCGTGGCTCCTTAGGGTAGGTAGTAGGGTGGGCAGGTGGCAACTGACCCGGATCCAGCCAAGGACGGCCAGGTCAGGCCGTGACTGCTGACCCCAGGTGGTCCCACCCGGACTCCTGCTGGCCGGTCCCTCTGTCCTGGGACAGAGGCCTGCACTGGACAGAGGGTTTTGCAGTCTTGTCGGAGTTCAGGGACTTGGAGTCTTACTAAGTGCTTGGGCTTGATAGCTCTTGGAATTGGTCCTTTCGTAAGTAATCGTAAGAATTACATGAGATGATGCATGTAAAGTACTTAAAGTAGCAAATGGCCACAGTTTTCTCCCAGTCCCTTGTAGCACCCAACAATAGCAGTGGCAGTTCTCCGGTTCCCGGCCCCTCTATCTGTGCCCCCCTCCGTGGGTGCCCTTTCGGCTGAGGTTTGGTTGCTAAGCTGCTGGCCAGGGGCCTGCTTGGTGCCTCTGGGAGATTGGGTTTCCCAGGGCAACATGGGTGCTTGCAAAGCAGCTGTGGGCACCCGAGTTGGCGTAGACAGAGGCTGGAGGGAGCAGCAGCTGCCCCCGTCAGTAGAGCCCGGACCCCCCTCCCCTCGGAGGGAGGTGCAGGGGCGTGGTGCAGACTGGAGGCCCCGGCCGCAGGCAGGTCTCACACAGGATGTCGGGGAAGTGGGGCAGCTTCTCGGCAGCAGCAGGCTGTGGGGAGCACGAGCAGAGGGGTGAGGACAGCCTGGAACTCACCCTGTGGTGCTTCTGGGGATCCTGGACATCTCGGACCCAGGGGGAAGAAGGCCTGATGTGTCCAGAGTCCCGCTGCTGGGGACCACTTCTCCCAGCGGATCAGTGGAACTTCCCAAGACATTGAGGGACCTTCTGGGGACCTGGCTCATCACACACCTCCAGGACAAATGGGATGGCTCAGCTTGGCCAAGCCTTGGTCTCCTGGGACCAGTTAGTCCAGGCCCCCCAAACAGTCCAGCGAGGGGCAAGCACTCTGGCCTGGGAAGCCCCTGCTTTCTTCCTGGGGCACAGAGAGATCTGCTGCTTCTAGTGGGGGCCCAGACAGGCCCACCCCATGCAGTCATTCCTTCTTTGCCTACACTAGTCTCTTTACTGAGCTCCTGGGAGGCGGGGGTGAGGCAGGGCCCCTGCGTGTCGTGGCTGCAGGGTCTGGGCCAGGATGGGGGAAGGGAGACAGGGTGCGAATTTGCTGGCCTGTTGCCAAGGACGGCTCTCCTATTTTTTCCGTGGTGGGCACCGGGGTGTGGGGAGACCGAGTCCCCCTCGCCAGCGGCAGCGTTGGATGACTGGGGCAGCGGGAAGGGAAGGAAACCGCCGGGTCAGCTGGCCACGGGGCAGACTGTGTGGAAAATGAGTAAGAATCAGCCACGGGTCAGCAAGCCTCAGGCAGCCCGGCCCTGAGCCCCGGGCACCCACCCCAAAGCCACAGAGCAGGGCCGAGCGGGCAGGGCAGCTCAGGGGTTGGTCTGGTCAGGGACAGAGGGCGAGGTGGGCAGGCAGTCTGTAGAAGTCCGGGGGCAGAAAAGTGGTTCTTAGGAAGCCCCCACCTCAGGGGTCGTGCTCTAGCTGGTGGGTCCCCCGTGCAGGAAGCCAGGACCCTCAGAACTCCTTATGCACCAGTGACCTTGCCTCAGACCCTTTGCATCAGCTTGGGGGGCTCCTCTGCTTGGGGGGCTCCTGCACTTATGTCTTCTCCCGCGCCCCTGGAGGCGGAAGCAGCACTGAAATGGACAGTGTCCACCAGTTTGCCAGACCCCGCCCGGGCCCTCCCATAGGCGTTCACGGCAGTCCACTGGTCGGAGCCTGCAAACCAGTGAGGTCCTCCTGCCCCAGGGCCCGGGAGCCCAAGGTCACACAGATGGTTCCTCCTGCCTGTGTACTCCCTGCCTCTGCGCCCACTTGGTGTCCGTATCCAGGTTCACGCGGGCCGCTGGGGAGGAAGCCAGCCCCTGAGAGAGCAGGAGCGACCCTACCCGCAGGACCGGGTCCCTGCCATGAGCTGAGGGCCACCCTCACACCTGCCCACTGCCTGGGCTGCACCCTTTTCCCCGTTTGGTCCTCTTTTCTGTCCTGCCTGCCAGGCAGACAGACCAAAAGAAGAAAAATCAGCACTGAGCCCATGGCCCTTCCGGTGGGCTGTCTACTTAGGTTTGTGAGTATTTTAACTAGATTCTCCCCGATTCCTGGACGCACTGCCCATGGGCATCCGAGTCTTCAGTCTGCAGCCCTTCCGGCACCCGCTGGCCCTCCGTGCACTGAGCAACTCCCCCTGCCTGCCCCCTGTTGTCGGCCACTTAGGTGGTTCTGATTTTTCCCAATAGCGTAATGACCAGCCCAGCCAGACCGAGGAGAACATCCTTGGAGCTGCATGGGTGCCCCCGTCCATAGCGGCGTGGGCAGAGGGTTTGGTCAAGGGCTCGGGTGAGAGTGGTTGGGACGGGTTCGGAGGGCGAGGACATTTTGGAAGGCGATCTTTGATGTGCTGCTTGAAGGACAAGAAGTGTTTCAGACCGAAGCATGGAGACCACCGTGGACGGGGGCTGGGGTGGGGGCCAAGCAGATGGACTGGCTGACGCAGGCCAAACCTAGGGCACGTGGTGTGGGAGAGGCGAGGGCAGGCCCCCTCAGGCCCCTGGCCAGCACTGCCGGTGGGCTCCCAGTGGAGTCACATTGAAGCTCTGCCGTGGCCCACTAGGGCCCCCTCCTCGGCCCACCTCGGCCCACCTCATCTCCCTGCGTGCTGCCTGCCCTGGGCCCCGCTCCCTGTCTTCATCCCCGTGAACAGGCGTGCTGGTTCCGTCTGCCTGACACGCCCTGCCCCTGAGTCGCACCCCGCTGACCACTTCCTATTATTCAGGTCTGGGTGGGGGCTCTGCCTCCTCCGTTCATGCAGCGCACGTGGGGTTCTGCAGTGAGGGAGGGGCCTGAGTCCCCGAGTCCCCGAGTGGGAATACAAAAGTGTGTCCTCGGAGGGTTGAATGGGTCCCAGACAAGAACAGTCAGTAAACCAGGCCGTCGGCCTGGTGCCAGGGAGCAGGAGAGAGAATGCTGGGGGAGGGACATTTGAGTGCAGACAAGGGTGGGGGGCATCCCAGGCAGAAGAAGGCAGGGCGAGCGCGTGGGCCCAGGTACAGAATGGCCACCGCGTCCTCGTGACCATGAAGCCCTGGTCACCCTCTTTTAGCATCTGCTTTGGTTCTCCCACTGGCCTGATCTCAACCTGAAACTGTCCCGCTGACTAATTTGTGTACCTGTGAGTCATCCCACACTCCCCGCGAAGCTGTAAGCTTGGGGACATAAGGGATCTGTCTGTCTGTCACTGTTGGGTCCCTAGTCCCAGGGCAGTGCCTGCTCCGTGCCAAATGCTGTGCCAGCACTCGGCATCTGTCCTTGCTCCGCTTCTCCCAGCGGACCTGTGTGCACCCTCTTTACAGACAAGCTCACTGGGCCTTAAGGAGCTACCCTGGGGGGCCATCCAGCTTGGAGGAGCTGAGCTGTGGGGTGGGGGTGGTCCTGGCTGCTGGTACCAAGCCCCGGGCTCTTTCTCTTATGCCCCCCACCCTCCCCAGGAGCGGACTGAGTAGGTAGGGTCTATACCACACCAGGAATCTCCAGACCCAGATTCCTGAAGCTTCTCTGCAGAGAACCTGTTGGCTAGGGTGAGTGGAGCGGAGGGTCTGCCTGGAGGTGAGAGGTTCCAGCCAGTCCCAGACCTGCCCCACTTCAGGAAGAGGTGACACTTTTTTATGCCTTGACCTGGGCAGGTAGTTCTGTACTGGGCACTGGGCCCCGGCCCCGGGCCCCTGCGCACTGAGGGCAGGTCCATGCTGGGCCCCCAGCCAGACCTTGCCAGCCCCCCACAAGCAGCAGCCAGGCCCCAGCCCCCAAACTGCTTGGTTGGCTCTGAGCTAAAGGCACGTGGGTGTGACTGCACACACACGCCTATGCCCTTGTATTGCGGGAGGGTCACTAGGCATCCTGTCCTGTTACATCCATCCTTTGCCGTCTCTCAGGGACTTGGGAGTTCTCCAGACCTGGGGTCCAGCCCAAGTGGCCTGGCCTCTGCAATCTTCTTTCCCTTGTCCACCAAGCGGGGTGTTCCACTCACCCTCCAGGGAGGCCGGTGGGAGGTGAAGGACACTGGATCCGGGTCCCAGTGTGCCTGGCTCACAGTGCGCAGAGCGCCAAGGAAAGGGGCTCACCGACACACAGCGACACGCCACCTCGCTGCCCTGACTTGGGCGGTGGGGTTTAGGGAGGGTTTCTCTCCTCAAGATTGTTTGCTTTTTTTTTGACAGCACAGATTCCTTGAGCAAGATGTTTGAAAAAACGGATAAAAATAATGCGCAAGGGTCTGGTGTAGTGCCTGGCAGGCAGCAGGTGCGCCGAGGGGCATTTGGGTGCATGGAGTGCCCACCGTCCCTCCTGCGTGGGGCCACCTCCCCAGCACCCCCCAGCGCGAGTCTCCACATACTGTCTCCCTCCTTCCTGCCTGCACCTCCTCCACCTGAGACCGTGCCTCATCATCCTTGAGCCTGTGTGTCCTTGGCACAGATGGTCCTGTGCCCTGTGGTCCCCACCCCATAACCTGCATAGGTGCTGCATGGCAGAGCCCAGGTCAGCTTCTTCCTGGAGCCTGCAGACCCCTCTCCTCCTCTAGGGCCCCACCCCTGGCTTCCTCTGACCCACAGACCCGGGCCTGGGGGAGAGGGAGCATCCCCCCCCCCCCCGGCCTGGAGTGGCCCGTTTATGAGCTTGCGGGCCCTCCCCTGAGGCTGGGCCCTCCCCCAAGGCTGGAATGTGAGGCCCCAGCTCAGCTGTTTGTCCAGGAGGCTGATGGCACTGCAGGCCCAGGAGTCCGTTTCACTTCTGAGTCGTCCAGGAGCCTTGGGGGCTTGCCCATGCTAGTCCCCTGAACCTGCGTCAGGGCCTCGGGCCACTCGGGTGGGCACCCGGGAATTTCCCGGCTGCCTGCTGTTCCCCGGGGAAGTGGGGCTCCCCCCTCTGCTGTGGCTCCCCCAAAATGTGAAGGCACAAGCCTCCCATACCCACCCCTCCCCTCTCCCGCAAGTGGTGGCCTCTTTGGTGTCCCCAGAAGGTGATGGCGCTCTGGGGGCTGTCTTCTGTCTGCTCCCCATTGGGGTGGCATTTGGAACGCCCCCGATGGGTGTCCCTGCCGAGCCCGGTGACCTCTCCCAGCAGTTGGCCCTCAGTTGCTCTGCCAGAAGACTCCCCCCACCCCTGTTCTGCCACGCACGATGCCTCAGAGGGACCCCCCTCCCCCATCTTTGACTACACAGGGTGCTTCCACATACAAAGTTGGTTGGGGTTTTTTTGTCACTTCCTAAGATGCCACAAACTTCAGGACACCCTTCAGTATCAGCTCAGTCTCTTTCCTTCCCCACAGGACAGCCCTCCTCCCACACCGGGCTGGTGGTCCCTGTGGCCCCGCCCAGCACTCAGCACAATGCACGGCCCCCTCTGAGACGCCCCTAGCCCAGAGTGAGCCCCTCCAGGGCAGGGGCCAGCCCGTCCCCTTCCCTTTACAGTGTCTCTGGAGTGGGCGTGAGCTCATGTGTTTCTAAGGACAGATCTTGGCGTTCTGTGGTCAGTGGGTGGCCGCGCTGCTGGAAGCCGGAAGCTAGAGCACGGTTGATCCTCCCCCTCCCCCCCAGGACGATCCAGAAATAGTTTCCCCTCGGACGAGGAAGGCACTCCACAGTGGGCGGACAGTTTCGGAGCTGGTTTCTGATTGGGAGCGTGTTTCTTCCTTGACCAGCCTTCACTTGGGCCCATGGGAAAGGAAGCAAGGGCTGAGGCTGCGGAGGTCCCAGCAGCCTCGGGGGGCGGCCACAGCTGCACCGTGGGTCCCAAGTGTGGGGTGGGATGGACCAGCACCCCTGACTGCATGCCCTCCCACCCCGGTGCCTGGCCGTGGTGGCCCGTGGGAGCACCCTGGGTGGGGTGCCGAAGAGACTGCCCTGCCGTGAGCAGGCAGGGTCGGCCCAGGGTGCTCACTCCCTGAGGTGGCCAGGCCTCTCCCCTGCCCCGCCAGGCTCCTGTCTGGGAGCCCAGCTGGTCGGCCCTTGCATTCCCACCTCCCAGCTGCTCAGGAGAGAGGCTTGTGAAGTTTCCCTTTCTGTTTAGCTGGAGTTTTATGGTTTTTCAGAAAACAGGTTAACAATTAAGCTAATTAACCTCAGGGCCTCTAGGCCTCCTTGTTCCCGCAAAACCTGGGTAATGGCTTCCTCCCCCAGCTTCTCCGAGGGTTTTATGAGGCTACAGGTGGCCAGAAGCAAGCGTTAGAACATTAACCAGTCCTGGGCCTCCAGGTACTTGGGGACGGGTCCCCAAGGAAGCAGCTGCACAGATGGAGCTTGGGGAAGCCGAGGATGGCGGAGCTCATCTGGCCCGAGGGCGGCCCCCCGGATACTGGGCTTGGGGAGAGAGGCCCAAGGCGGCCTGGGCTCGGCCAGGCTGCAGGCTGGACTCCGGGGCTGGGCCGTGTGTTCGCCTTACCGCAGTGCTCCACAGCGTTTCCTTTCTCTCCAGGGGGCGGCACACCGAGCAAGATGAGGCGGTTCCTGAGGTCAGGACATGACCCAGCTCGGGAGAGGCTCAAGCGGGACCTCTTCCAGTTTAACAAGGTGAGCGGACAGGAAGGGGGGGACACGGTCAGGTGCCTGTGGTGAGCAGGATGCTATCAACCTCCCCACAGGCTGGGGCCGGGGGCGCCAAGGTTGTCTGTACCTGGCTGAAGGCACATACTGGCTCTGCCTGCAATGCCTCATGGGAATCCGACTTTGGAAATCAGGTCTGATTGGAGGGCTTTCCCAGGCAAGGGCAGTGGATGCCCCGGGGGACTCCTTGTCCCAGGTTTCTCACAAGCTATGTCACCTCTGCAAGTCAGTCTGCCCCTTCCAGACTCAGTTTCCCCACCTGCGAAATGGGGATACAAGATCTGCTTTGTCTGCCTCCTCACAGGGTTGTTGAGGAGGCTCAGGGACAGGAAAGGTGAAAGGACGTTGACTCCCGTAGGGTGTAATGTTCTGTGGTGCCGGGCCCCTCAGGGTCGTGGCCACAGGCCTTGGCCGTTTCTGTCCTCCTCAAATTGCCCCCAGAGGCGAGTGCAGCTTTCCCGGTTGCAGAACACAGGACTCCCCCCTCAGGCTCAGGGCCTGGTGAGTGGGGTAAGACACCTGGGAGAACTGCCAGGGCTGGCATCTGACTACCCCACCCCCCCACCTGTCCCAGGGCATTCAAAGGCAGAGTGACCTGTCACCTGAGCCCCCAGGGAGGGTCCCAGAAGCCCCACAGGGCTTCCCCAAGGGGATTGGTGCCTGGGAAGGCCCGAGCTGTAAGTAGGAGGAGCACAGCTTGGTTTATGAGCTCCTCGGCCACCCAGCAATCTGCGGCCCGCTGGAGGTAATTAGCCTCTCTTCTCTGCTTTGATCTAGGCCCTTGGCCTCCATGCCCAAGCTTCCTTCTGCCCCAGACTGGAAGAGGGGCACCAGCGACCCCGCCAGGAGGTGGTGGTGGTCAGGAGTCCAAATCTGGCTTCGCCGTTCAAAGCCGCTGACCCTGTGCTTACCCCCCACGTGGAAGCAGATAATTTTGTGTGCTAGACACAGTGGTCTAGGAACTTGGGCTGCTGTTCCCAAGGCAGCCTCCCAGGGCAAGAGAGCTCCCAGGTGCTCCAGGTGGCCGGGGTCCCAGCGGGCCCAGCCATCTTCCCTACTTTCTCAACCTGAGGGAGGCACTGCTCTCCTCCAGGCTCTGCTGTGAGGCCCCTGGACCCGGGTTGCCCTGAAGAGTACCTCCTCCCACTGTCGGAAGGAAGCTGTGGGCAGGGCTTTTGGGTCTCGGGGGAAATGGGATGCCCGTGTTGGGAATGGGGGAGCTCAGGATTCTCGGGGGCCTGCCACTGTCCTCCCAGGGAAGTAGCCCATGGTTGCTGGGTGCCGCTGTCAGACCCCCGCGCCAGCCGGGGGTCCGGGGTGACCTCCATGTGCCTTCATTAGCCTTGGTGACGCCAGGAGCTCACACCCTGAAAAGGTGGCCAATTTCAGGGAAACCGGATGAACAGGCTCAGCGAGGAGGGGCGAACCCCCGCCCCAAGTTCCACCGTTCCGCAGGGTGAGGCCGGGGTGCGGCCTGGCTGGAGGAGTCGTCCCTTCGTGCCCTGCAACCGGTGGTCCCCACACTCAGCCCCCCACCCCTAGGCCTGGTAAGGAAGGGGGAGGGAAGGCTCCTGGGATTCCTTCCTCCTTCCATTCATTCCCGAGAAGGAGCACCTACTATGTACATTAACATGGCCCAGGGCTGGGATTGTGGGCGTCTCAGATGATAAGACCTCAGCCTCATGGGAGGGAGGGGACTGGCGGTCTGAAATTCCACTGGTTGGGAGTGGAGAGGAGGACGGGGAGAGTCTGGCGGGTGTGGGGATTCTGTGTCATCTGGGCTGGGATCCGGAAGATTTGGGAACCCAGATGGCCCCACCCACACTGGCTCCTCCCCAGGCTTCCCCCAGGCTGCTGGGGCCAGGAAGGCTGGGACCTGGGAGTCCGGGCCTGACACAGCAGAGCCAGGGTGTAGAAGACTGTGGAGGTGTGTGACACACAACTGGTGCCGTCCCAGGGTTGGCTCGTCCTTGTGACGAGTCACAGGCGGGCGGTGCTCCTGTCCTGCAGGTGAGGAAACTGAGGCCTGCGCGTGGTGAGGGGCACCGGCTGGAGATGAGGGCCTCTGGTTACGGCTGTCAGCCAGCCGTGTGGTCTCAGGGTGGTGGCTTCCTCCCCTGAGCCTCAGCGTCTTTGCCTGGGAAGCAGTAGCCATCCGAGGTGTGTGGTGGGTCCTCAGGCCATTGGGGAGACAGAGGAGTCCGCTGGCAGGACTGAACGAGGGGACTGAGGGACCCGCTGGGCACCTCAGCAGAGAGGAAACGACTCGTGTCAGAGTAAAACCCCTTCCTCGAAACCCCCCCAGGCCTCTCCCTCCCCTGGCAATACGACCGACCAGTCGATAAGGCTGCCTGGGCCCTGCAAACCGACCGTGTGCTCCCACCTGGCTGCCCCATCCACAGCCAGGTTGTTTTGTCTTGGCATTTTCATGGCTGGGCCCCTGGTGTCAGGTGACAGCCACACAGGGCAGGCCAGGTTGCTGCTGCTGCCAGGAATCTGAGCTGACCACACCCGGTGTGGAGCAGTACCACCCAGCCAGCCTGCTGTGCCCCCAATGGCCCTGGGCAGCCCTCCTTCCCCACCCCCAAGGGCTGGGGACTCTTCCACCCTCCGTCTTGGGCAGGCCCCCCTTGCTCAGGGCAGGATGAAGGACCCTCGAGCTCCCTGACAGACAGCCTTTGCTATCTCCCTTCTGGGACCCGAAGTGGGGCCCCGGGGCCAGTGTGAGACAGACGGGGCTTTCTCTCGCACGCGCACACCGGGCACACCGGCTCCTGTTGCAGTTTGGCGGCTCCTGCAAATCTCTCCTTTCCCAGCTCCCTGTCAAAGGGGTTCATTGTTCTCTCCTCTCTTGGCAGAGGTCACCTGAGCCAGTAGCAGGTGGGGGCAGGGCCAGGTAGGCTGGAGGCTGAGCCCAGGAGGCAGGGGAGGGTGGCCCCAGTGTCTGCCAAGCATTGGTCACCCTCCCAGCTTGAGCCTGAACTGGAGGAACTGGGGGCTCAGGCTGGGAGGCCCCCCGGAATCCATGCCTGCTGTCCCCGCCCCAACCTCCGTCCTGGGTGGAGGCATGATCTGTGTGCCTTGGGAATTGCATAGCGGGCACCCCTGAGGTGGAGCCCATCCCCACCCCCGTCCCCTGGCAGAGCCTTCTTTCTATAAGGGAGGCCATCTACCCTACCTGCCCCGGGGACTGAGAGCTGTGCCTAAACCCAGGCTGGAGGGAAGTCGCCCCCCACGGGGAACTGGTGCTCCAGGAGGGGAGGGCCTCTCCCCGGACCACCCCTCCCTGGGACCTGGGGATCCCCTGTCACCACACTACCTCGCATTTGAACCCAGTCTCTTGGCCCCTGGCCAAGTAGGGTCATTGTGAAATTCCCTCCCTTTGTTCGTTCTTGAGGGAGCCCGGGTCCCTCCAGAGCTGTCAACTTGCAGAAGACTTCTGAGAGGTACAGGGAGTGATGAGAACCTTGGGAGAAAGTAGGGCCTTAGGGGGCAAGGCCCATGTGCTCTGGCAGGTGAGCTGGGCCTTCCCGCCACTGCTGGGGGGTCTTCTTAAGGTTCGTTGAGTGTGAGCCAAGGACACGGGTACGCTCCCGTTTCTCAGATGTACAGTGAGGCTCCGGGGGCACAGCGGCTCCCCCGAGGCTGAACCCCTTCTAAGGGGCAGAGGGCGACTCAAAGCTTAGTGAGCCAGACTCAGTCCCTGTCTTTCTTTTCTTTTTCAATTGTACTGATTGATTTTTGGAGAGGGGAAGGGAGGGAGAAAGAGGGGTAACAAACGTCGATCAGCTGCCTCTCGCCCACACCCTGAGCAGGGGCCGAACCCGCAACGCGGGCACGTGTCCTGACCGGGAATCAGACTGGCTACCTTTCGCTTTGTGGGACGACGCCCAGCCTGCTGAGCCACACCGGCCAGGGCTTCCGTCCCTGTCTGCCTAAGCCGGTTACAGGGAAGAAGGGAGGGAGGGGCGGCACAGCACCCCCGGGACCCTGAAGGAAATGAGTGAGTAGGGGTGCGTGAACGATGGACCCGACGCTTGTCTCCCTCTGGGTTCGGGAGGAGAGGCTGGCCTGCAGCAGGAGTGACTTGGGTAAGGTGTTAGAAGAACTTCCTGCCAGCGTGTTGGTGGGACGGTGCGCAGCCCAAGAGCCTGGCCATCAGCATCAGGCTGTCTTCTCTTTGGCCTGACTTCCCTGCCCTGTCCGGAGGCAGAGTCATCCAGGGCCACGTCTTGTCCCAGTAGGAAATCAGTAGGAGCCACGTGTGTCATTTGAAATACTTTAGAAGTCGCATCACCAAAAATTTTTAAACAAATGAAATTAATTTTTTTTTAGATTTTATTTATTTTTAGAGAGGGAAGGGAGGGGGGAGAGAGGGAGAGGGAGAGGGAAAGGGAGAGGGAGAGAAATATCAATGTGCGTTTGCTGGGGGACATGGCCTGCAACCTAGGCATGTGCCCTGGCTGGGAATTGAACCTGCGATGGCTGGTTCGCAGCCTGCGCTCAATCCACTGAGCTACGCCAGCCAGGGCAAATGAAATTAATTTTGATACGTTCTGTTTAACCCAATATATCCAAGATATAGTTTCAACACGTAGTCAATATAAACTCGTGAGACTGTGTGCGTGTGTGTGTGCGTGTGTGTGTGTGTGAAGTCTTTGGAATCCCAGGTGTATTTTACCCTTACAGTGCATCTCAATTTGGACATTAAATCTGCTTTGGAAATACACGGTCTGTACTCGGAGTTTGGAAGGGTTACGGATGGAAAAGGAGATTCGAAGCTTGGTCTGCACAACCCAGCCCCTACCTCTTCCTTTGGAACCCAAAACACACCTAGAAAGCTTTCCGCCAGCTGAAGTGAATGTCCTTTCTTAAATTTGAGTGAATAAAAATGGAATAAAGTTAAAAATCCCGTCCCTGGTTGGCACTAGCCACGTGGCAGGCACTCAGCACCGGCTTGTGGCTGTCGCGCTGGGCAGCTCAGGGTGCAGGCCTCCCACCAGCTGCCAAGTTCCTACCAGACACCCCCAGAGTCCTCCCCGTCCCAGAGGCCTTGGCCCAGAGCTGCTGCTGCTGCTGGTGCTGGTGCTGGTTCTGGGGAAACGCTCATCCCAGAGCCTTTCCCGAGCTCGGGCTGCTGGCTTCCTGAGGTCCCAGCAACCTGGGGCAGGCTGAGGCCCAGTGGGGGCCCCTGGGGAAGCTTGTCCCACACGCCCCATTATGTGCCTTGCCCTCCTTTTCCTGGGGAATGTTTACATTCCAGACACTCCGCTATCTCCCCAAGGCTTTTCCAGACTCTGCATTTTTCGCATAGCTGAACAGGGACCTGGGCGGGCAGGGGGGCTCCTGCTGGGCCACTTCCGCCCTTCTGGCCATCCATGTCCAGGTGCAGCCATTTTCAAGGTAGACTGTGTTCCTGGCGAAGAGCCAGGCCTGAGGGGGTCTCCCACGCCTAGGTGTCCCCAGACGCCCCCAGAATAGGTGCCTTGGAGCCCTCCTCTCTGGCCTGACCCCCGCATGGGGCCTCCGCCCGTGACCCACTAGACTGGACAGGACCAGCAGGCGGGCAGCAGTTGGGTTTGCCACGTTACCATGGCAGCCGTCACCGGGACTATCCCCTTTCTGCTCCCCTGAGGCCTGACGGGGCAGCCAGGTTTGGCCGGAGGAGCTGCTGCCCCGGGGCACCCGTTCCTGCAGGGCAGACTCCGCCAAGGAAAGGAGAAAAATCGTCTTCAAAGCAGGTGGTCAGCCTCCTCTGCCTGCTCCAGTCCAGTTCTGCAGGCTCGGTATCCCCTGGGGTGGGCGCTGAGGGGTAGGAGTGGCCGATTAAGAAACAACCTGAAACCTTCCCAAAGACGGTTTGTCTTGTCGGTGTAAATCCGAAGTGTTTGTGTCCCTGCCTTTCAAATCTGTGATCACACCCCTGGGGCGTCTGTCTGCCTGAGGAAATCCTCAGAGTCGCAGGCAAAGGTGGGAGTCCAAGAGTGGCCACCGATTCAAGTGGCGACTGCAGACCCTCTCGGCCCCAAGAAGATGCTTAACAGCAGAGACCCGGTGAGGCACGGTGTCTCCACGAGGGGGTGTCCGTCGGCCACTGAAGGCTCATTTTGGTGCTTTTAACAACCTGGCTGGTTGTGGGTGGAAAGCTGTCTACAGAGCTGATGTGTGTGCATGTGTCCGTGTGGCATGACCCCAATCGGGTCTCTGTGCTCTAAGGGCAGACACACGCGCGCACTCACAAGCATGGGAGAGATGCTCACACCCACTGAGTGTTAGCGAGGGTTCCTTCTGGTTGCGGGAATGTGGTGGTTTAGGTCATCTTTCTCAGACTCCTTTATGTCCCCAACGTCCTATGATGTGTATTACTTCTGTCGTAAGAAATGAGCAAAAGGGTGTGTCTGCAGCCACACTTGGGAAGCTGCTCCTCTCCGGGAAGATGGAGACTCCCAGAGATTGGAGGGCCCTGGGGAGGGCAGACATTCGGGGCTGGAGTAGCCCAGACGTCCCGGAGCTCGGAAGGGTCCCTTTGGGGCTGCGGTACGACCAGGCCTCCTGAGCGACGATGGGGCGCCTCCACTGTGCCAGCTTCCCGAAGCTGCTTGCAGCCCCATAGGAGGGCTGGGTCGGTTACCCATAGCATGCACAGTGGAGGAACTGAGTCAGAGTTCTCGGAGAGCGAGTGGCCAGCATGGTGGCCAAGGACGGGGTCAGAAATGGGCTGAGGATGGGGCTCAGGTGGGTCTGGAGTTGCCCCCACCCGTGGGTGTCTGGGTAGGAGCCTGATTCGGCCTCAGTTCCTCCTTCCTGCTGGGGGTGGCTCTGTGCGGTGGCTTGTCCGTCCGGCACCGGCCCCTCAGCTGGAGGGGCAGAGGGGACACGTCTGCAGGCCAGCGTGGTTCTCATTGCAGACGGTGGAGCATGGCTTCCCGCACCAGCCCAGCGCCCTCGGCTACAGCCCCTCTCTGCGCCTCCTGGCCATCGGCACGCGCTCCGGAGCCGTCAAGCTGTATCCTTTCCGTTCTCCCAGCTCCCACCCAGGGAAGCCCCCGGAAGGGGCGGGGGCCTTGGCATTGGTGAGATGCAGCAAGGACCCCACCCTCCAAAAAAAGCGAGTGTAGATGACCCTTCTTGTTCCCGGGTGTCCCAGATATCCTCACAGAAATCAGCCCTGAACGCAGTAAGGGGAGGCAGGCGGTGGGCCAAGAAGTTCTTTTAAACCTTTCTCCTAGCAAGAGTCAGTACACTGGCCCCAGGGCCCTTTCCACTCCAGAGGCAGGGTGGCCCCGGGGGGGGGGGGGCGCGGAGCAGTGCCAGGGAGCCACTGTCCAGAGTCTCCCCCACTGTGCACACCCCACACACATGCACTGGAGGGCTCAGTGGGCCCCTGGTTGGCGGGGACAGTCCTTCCCTGGCCGAGGCTGGACATTGTCCCGTTGGGTCGTCTTTTATATAAAGCATTGGTTCTGAGCCATTTCGGAGGCAAGCCCACAGGTTCCAGGACAGGGGATTGTTGCTTGGCCAGGCTGGCCTGGGCTACCCATCTCAGCGCAGTTCTGCCTGATCTAACCTGAGCTCCCAGAGGGAGCTAGGGTGGGACCTGGGGGGACTGGGAGGTGGAGAGCCACCCTCTGGCACCTCCAGCAAAGCTATAACTCCCTGCTCCTCTCTTCGAAGCATAGGCTGGGCTGGGCTGGGCTGGAGGTGGTGTAAACACAGTGGGGCAGGGGCCCAGGACCCAGTGCGGGCTCAGCCCTCCCCCGACTGGTTAATCATTGCCAGGCTATGGCCCCATATCCTGGTTAGCAATCCCCTTGCCAAGACTCATGGCCATGGCTGTTGGGGGTGGACCCACAGGGGTGCCCTGTGTCTTCTCACAGATGCCACCATGCCACCAAGCGGTAGCTGATGGGTCTGTTGCAGCTCAGGTTGCGGGCTGGGGGTGGGGGTGGTGATGAGCAGCCTGACAGTTGCCAGGGTCTCACCCTTGTACAGAGTCGTCCCCACCTCCCTGGCTGGGGAGTTCTACCTGGTTGGCTGTTTCCACACTCAGGGGGCAGGTCACTGGCCAAGGCCCTCCGGCCAGGGATGCCGTGTCTCCCCGCCACCCAAGCCTGGGTCCTGCTGTCTGGGGAGAGGGCGAGCCACCTGGTGTTGACACTCCTTGCCACAGAGGCCCTGGCACTGTGACAGGCGAGGGGTGGTGTCCTGCCTTCGGGAGCTTTTCCTGAGCCTGCTGCTCCTAGCTACGGCGCCCCCGGGGTGGAGTTCATGGGCCTGCACCGGGAGAACAACGCCGTGGTGCAGGTCTGCTTCCTGCCTGGCCAGGTGAGGCCCCTCCGTGCCCCTCCTCCTCTCAGGGCTTCCGGGAGGGGCACGCGGGAGGCAGGCATTGGGTGGCCCTGGCTTTGGTGCTGATGGGAGGACGGGACCACCACCCTCTCCCAGCCGTGGCTCGCAGGCCGTCCTAAGACTAGCTAGGGGCCTTTCGGTTTCGGGGCTCTCTGAGGCCGCCCTGGTGGGTAAAGGCCCCAGTGAATGCTGGCCCTCCCTGGTCAACGAGACAGCACGTGCCTGCCCCCATTCCCTCCCCAGTGCCAGCTGGTCACCCTGCTGGACGACAACAGCCTGCACCTATGGGGCCTGAAGGTCAAAGGCGGGGCGTCAGAGCTGCAGGAAGACGAGAGTTTCACACTGCGGGGCCCTCCAGGGTAAGGACTCAGCCCCCTTGCTCTCCCAGCCAGCCCGGCCTGTGCACCCCACCCCAGGGCGGTCTCCTTCCTGGGCACGCCTTCCCTGGGGCCAGCGAGGGCAGCCAGGGGTCGGGGAGCCTGCCCACGGGGACTCCCCCGCATGGGCGGCAGCCAGCTCACAGGCTGCCATTCCTGTCTGCAGGGCTGCCCCCAGTGCCACACAGATCACCGTGGTCCTGCCACATTCCTCCTGCAAGATGCTCTACCTGGGCACCGAGAGTGGCAACGTGTTTGTGGTGCAGGTGCCAGGCTTCCGCGTGCTGGAGGACCGGGCCATCAGCTCGGACGCCGTGCTGCAGCGGTGAGCCCGCAGACCCTGCTGCTGCTAGGGACCCCTCGAGCTGAGCTGAGCACAGCCCCCTCCCTTCGGTCCCAGTAAAGTCTCAAGAGCTCACAGTTTCCCTCCTGGGAAGTCTGTGGGGGCGGGAGGAGGGCTCAGCTCCCCACCCGTCTCCCAGATCGAGAATCTCCTTCCATAGTATGCTGGCATCAAGGCACTAAAAAGGGTCTTGCAGGTAACTTGTCATCTCATTCAGAGGCAAGGAACATCAGGCTCCGAAATGGTCGTGTGGTGCCGCCAACTCGGTGTCCCTGGCACTGACAGCATGTGTTCACAACCCCAGGGGCTGCGCAGGGGCCAGGGGAGGCGCAGAGCCCCCTGCGTGAGCAGGGGCAGCTTCTGCTGATGCTCACGCTTCGGGGTCTGTGCTGGGTTCCCATCTGCAAGCAGGCTCGTGGCCAAGAGCCCGACAGCCCCAACCTTGCAGATTCCTGCAGATTGTTCTGGAAGCTTCGCTCTTTGTGGCATCTGCAGTAGTGAAGGTGTCAGATCTGGTGGGTCCAAGGGGCAGGGAGGAGGCGAGGGGGCTGAGACTTGCAGAGCGGCAGCTTGGATGGCGGGTTCCTGCAGGCTCCTGGCTCCATCCTGCTACGTGGTCTCCTCCCCCCACCCCCATATTGAGGGGAAGGGAGGGGGCAAGAGAGGGAGAGAAACATCAGTGTGTGGTTGCCTCATTCGCACCCCCTACTGGGGACCAGCCCACAACCCAGGCATGTGGGAATTGAACCAGCGACCCTTTGGTTTGCAGGCCAGCACTCAATCCACTGAGCCACACCAATCCACTGAACCAGGCAGTTTCCTTTTGATATTGTTCCTCCTGATGCTTCTCTGTATTTTCCAAGATCCTGTAATTCTTGCATTACATACTTTTGATTTAAGAAAAATTTATTTTTAAAAGCATAGAAATGATATGTCATAGAATCCTTGGAATGTTACAGGTAAGGTCGAAGGCCCCTTTGACCTCTTGCTCCCAATTCTGGAGCTGGTGCCAGCGGGTGTGGTGAATGGTAATGGTACGCGGGGACGTACGTAAACATACGGGGGTTTGCCCTGGCTGGGGTGGCTCTGTGTATTCGGCGTCATTCTGCAAACTGAAAGGTTACCAGTTCGATTCCCATTTGGGGCACATGCCTGGGTTGTGGACCAGGTCCTGGGTTGGGGGCAAGAGGCAACCAATGGATGTTTCTCTCCCTCTTTTTTTCTTTCCCTCCTCCTCTTTCTGAAAATGAGTAAATAAAACCTTTACACACACACACACACACACACACACACACACACACGGGGGTTGGCTTTGGGACATGGAAATTCCCTCAGGGTCCGGGCTGTTTCCATCCCCTACTCACCATCCTCAGTATTGGCTCTCAGCCCCCTGCCTGCCCCTCATGGTCTTCTGTTGGCTGCGACACCTCCAGACTTCACATCAGCATTCCCAGCCCAGAGAAGGAGGAGAGGATAGAGCTTTGTTTTGTGGGTTTTAAAAAGTTGTTTTTATGAAACACCGCCTCCTTACAAAAATGCACGAAATGTGAATGGACCGTTTAGTGGATTGTAAAGTGACCGTCCCCACACCCACCCCACGCAAAGAAATAGAACTCGCCAGCCTCCCAGTGGCCCCCACCTGCCCTTCCGGGTATTGACCCCCTCTTTCCGCCCTCCCACAACCTCAACCTTCGTGGAGACCGCTTCCTTGCCCATCCTGCATTTAGGTCCTGTTCTGCGGGTAGCTTCTCTCCCCGTGGCAGTGTGCTCTAGCGGTCTCTCTGTGCCGGCGCACGCAGAGCCCGCCGCTACGTGGAGTACCGTGGGAGGCCCCTGGGCGCACACCGGTGTGGGCTCACTGTGCCCCCTCACCCAGGTTGCCGGAGGATGCCCGCCAGCGGCGGGTGTTCGAGATGGTGGAGGCTCTGCAGGAGCACCCTCGAGACCCCAACCAGGTCCTCATTGGCTACAGCCGGGGCCTCATCGTCGTCTGGGACCTGCGGGGCAGCCGAGTGCTCTGCCATTTCCTCAGCAGCCAGGTAGGCGGTGCCTGGGGCAGCAGCGGACGCCAGGGGGCTTTCCCAGACCCCACCATTTCATACAGCCTTGTGCCAAGGCGTGCGGGGGCAGGCGATGCGGCCGTTGCCCTGATCCCAGCCTGTGGTCTCTCCCTCTCCTCCCCGAAGCAACTGGACAGCGTCTGCTGGCAGCGGGACGGCCGCCTGATCGTCAGCTGCCATTCCGACGGCAGCTATTGTCAGTGGGCCGTGTGCGCCGACGCCCAGCAGCTGGAGCCCGTGCGCAGCTGTGTGCCTTATGGTCAGTGTACTGCTCCCCCACTCCACCTGGGGGGCCTGGTCCTGCTGCGCCCCCGGACTGCGTTCACTGTGTGAGACAACGTACTCGGGGTCCCCAGTCAGTCTTTGCTGCGTTCAGGTGTAGGCGCCTGACTCACAGGAGTGCAACCTGGGCCCGGAGAGGTGCCGGCTTTGTGGCACCCGCTGTGGCTTTCTCAGGGCGAGACTCCCAAGCAGAGGCCCACCGAGTGCGCATGGGGTGAGGAATCTGCTGGCGCAGACCCACGTGCCTCTGGGGTGGGAAGACCCATTCCAGCTCATTCCTCTTCATGTAGGTCCCTTCCCGTGCAAAGCTATAACCAAGATCTTCTGGCTGACCACCAAGCAGGGGTAGGTACCGTGCTCTGCCCTTCATCCTTTCTGGTGTCTTCCTGGAGGGCTGGGGGGCCTCTCGGGCTTCTGCGGGGAGGGCAGGGGTGGGGGGGTGGAACTGTGCCTTTGGGTCCCAGGTTGAGGTCTCCCCTCCGGGGAAGGGAGAGAGGGCCATTCATACCCGTCATGGCCAATTCCTGAGAAAGCGCCCCGTTCTTCCCCTCCTCCCCCCCGGAGAGATGCTTCAGATCAGCAGCTGTCAGACTGTGTTCGCAGCAGGCCGGTTTCTTCTGACAGAATCGTGCGGGGGGACCCGATGGATAAGCAGAAAGGAGGGCAGCTCTGGTTGGAGCCCAGTGGCTGAGACACAGCACCACGGCCCGCAGGCCACCACCTCCACCCGAGCTTGCCTGGGCTGTTGCGGTCAGGATAGGGGTCTGCCCCACCCCCTGCCCAGGACCTTGTGTGGTCACTCCCCCGGAGACCAGAGTCTGCACAGAGGCCAGTCACAGGGAAGTCCACGCTGCCAGCTCACTCTGGTCCTGGCAGGAGCCCCAGCCCAGCCCCCTGCCCTTCTGTGCCTGCAGGTTGCCCTTCACCATCTTCCAGGGCGGCATGCCTCGGGCCAGCTATGGGGACCGCCACTGCATCTCGGTGGTCCACAATGGCCAGCAGACAGCCTTCGACTTCACTTCTCGGGTCATCGACTTCACTGTCCTCTCCGAAGTGGACCCTGCAGCAGGTAGGCGCCCTCCGGGAGCAGTGTGGAGGGCTGGCCACCGGTAGGTGCAGGGATGGCGGCCGGTCTGTGAATCAGCAGGAGGGGCCTGCGCAGACGTTTCCAAACCAGCCGCTCCCAGAGTCCCCACTGCTCCTGTCTTGGTGCCCCCAAGGCCGGCGGCTTCAGCTTCTCCCTTCCTCGTCCTTGCGGCCACACCCCTGCCTGCTCCACACACTCTGCGCCCTTCCCTGGCTCAGATGGGGTTGGGTCCAAAGAGGGCAGATTAGTACTGTTGGGTTTAACGGCCACCCAGCTAAGAAAAGGGGGTCCTGGTGTAGACGGGGTGAAGACCGTGTGGGCTGGGGTGGGGGTGCAGTCTGGCCAGCTCCGAGCCAGCTCCCTGGAGCTCAGGCAGGATGGCAAGCCCGGGGTTGGCCTCACCGAAAGGGCTGCTGGCAGCGCCTGCAGAGGGGCCTGGTCCGTTAGGAGATCAGCTACAGCTTTTTCACAGATACACTTTGTCAAGTTGAGGAAGTTCCCTCTATTTCTAGTTTCCTTAGAGTTGGTATCATAAATGGGTTTGGGGTTTTATCAAATATTTGCACACAATCACGCGGCTTTTATTTTGTAGCCTGTTGATGGGTTGTATTAACTGGTTCTCAAGTGCTGAAGCCGTCTTGCACAGCTGGGGCGTCTTGCACACCTGGGGCGAATCCCACTTGAGCGCGGCATACATTCCTTTTTATGCGCCGTCGGGCTTGGAGCTTGTTTCTAAGGCACGGACTTCCTGGCTCCGACCCTGGAGCGTCAGACTGCACAGGGCTGGGCCCAGACTAACTGCTGCCTGCCGGCTCCGAGGCCCCTGACCCTTGGCCTGTCCTCCCAGCCTTTGATGACCCCTGTGCCCTGGTGGTGCTGGCCGAGGAGGAGCTGGTGGTGATCGACCTGCAGACGGCCGGTTGGCCGCAGGTACAGCCCCCCTACCTGGCCTCCCTGCACTGCTCCGCCATCACCTGCTCCCATCACGTCTCCAACATCCCCCTGAAGCTGTGGGAGAGGATCATCGCCGCCGGAAGCTGTCAGAACACACACTTCTCGCCCATGGTAGGCCCGGCCCCGCTCTGGCCCCGGACCTGGCCCCGGCCCGGCCCTGGCCCTGACCCCAACCCCTGACCCCAGCCCGGAGCCAAGCTGTCCCTCCGACCTCTCCGTCTCATTCTCTAGCAGTGGCCCATTGATGGCGGCACCAGCCTGGCCCCCACCCCGCCCCAGAGAGACCTGCTGCTCACAGGGTAGGTGATCGAGGGAGCGCACCTGCTGTGCAGCAGGGCATACGGGGGGGCGGGGGCAGAGCCCAGAGGGGTGCATGCCAGGCCCAGGCCCCCGGCCCGGTGCCCTTCTCACAGCCACAGGCGGGCTCTGCCCACAGGCATGAGGACGGCACGGTGCGGTTCTGGGATGCCTCGGGCGTCTGCTTGCGGCTGCTCTACAAGCTCAGCACAGTCCACGTGTTCTTCACCGACACGGACCCCAGCGAGAACCTCAACACCCAGAGCGAGGACGAGTGGCCCCCGCTCCGCAAGGTAAGGCCCGGAGCCTGGCCTCTAGGAGGGTGGGGGCAGGCTGGGTCCCGTGCTCATGACCACCCCCGGGCCTCCTCTCTCTCGTCAGGTGGGCTCCTTCGACCCCTACAGTGATGACCCCCGGCTGGGCATCCAGAAGATCTTCCTCTGCAAATACAGCGGCTATCTGGCTGTGGCCGGCACAGCGGGGCAGGTAGCAGGCCGGGCCGGGCACGGGGAGCAGGGAGAGGAGGGGCTGTGTCGTGTCCAGGCCCACGCGCTTCCTCCTCAGGACTGCGGGTCGGCAGGGACGGGGACCAGCCCCGAGCGCCCGTCGGTGGGCCCCGAGGCCCTGCTGCCCTGGTGCCGCCGGCTCAGCCGTCTGCCGCCCCGCCCAGGTGCTGGTGCTGGAGCTGAATGACGAGGCTGCGGAGCAGGCCGTGCAGCAGGCGGAGGCCGACCTGCTGCAGGAGCAGGAGGGCTACCGCTGGAAGGGGCACGAGCGCCTGTGCGCCCGCCCGGGCCCCGTGCACTTCGAGCCCGGCTTCCAGCCTTTCGTCTTGGTGCAGTGCCAGCCGCCGGCCGTGGTCACGTCCTTGGCTCTGCACTCCGAGTGGAGGCTCGTGGCCTTCGGCACCAGCCACGGCTTCGGCCTCTTCGACCACCAGCAGCGGCGGCAGGTCTTCGTCAAGTAAGCAGTCTGCCTGGGCGACCGGGGCCTGGGCATCAGATCAGCGTCTAGTGAGGACCCTCGGGCCCTGGCGGCACCAATGCCCTAGCCCCAACCCTGATGTCTCCCCGCAGGTGCACGCTGCACCCCAACGACCAGCTAGCCTTAGAGGGCCCGCTGTCCCGTGTGAAGTCCCTGAAGAAGTCCCTGCGCCAGTCCTTCCGCCGGATACGTCGCAGCCGGGTGTCCAGCCGGAAGCGGCGGCCAGCGGGGCCCACAGGAGAGGTAAGGCCTCCCAGGGAGAGCTGGGAGCGGCCAGCAAGGAGCCAGACCACCCCTCCCTCCCCGATGCTTCCTCGGCGGCGAGCACAGGCCCTGGCACAGCACGTGGGTTTACATCCTGCCCTGTGGCCTCAGCTGGGTCACATGGTGTCTCCGTGCCTCCGCTTGCCCAGCCGTAACGAGCAGCAATTGTAGCATCTCAGCGCCAAGTCCTCAGTCAATGCGACCAGGCAGGGCGTGGCGTGGGCAGCAACCAGTCTCCCCCTGGAGGGATTGGTGTTGGGCTACAGATTCCCCCAGGGAGGGGGGGCCGGAGCCCTCCCTCAGACCAGCCCGTGTCCCCGCAGATGCAGGAAGGGAGCGCCCGGGCAGAGCGGACGGGCCTGCAGAACATGGAGCTGGCGCCTGTGCAGCGCAAGATCGAGGCCCGCACGGCGGAGGACTCCTTCACGGGCTTCGTGCGGACCCTCTACTTTGCGGACACCTACCTGAGGGACAGTGAGTGGCCAGCCTGGGGCGGGAGGGGCTCGGGGAGTGCCCCCTGGCATTGTGAGGGCAGGCTAGTAGGACACTAACCGGGGTTTCCCCTTGTGAGCTGGAGGGTGGCGGGGGTGGGGGCTGGGGGGGGGGAGATCAGGACCGGCCTCTTCCCCTCCCCTGCCCAGGCCTCCAGATCAGTTCCTCCTGGCTCCATGTGCAGGCTCCGCCCCTCTAGGAGGCGGACCTGGGACACGTCACCTAGCCTTTCTGGGCCTCAGCTTCTCTCCCTGTAAATTGGGGGAGGGCTGTGAGGGTTGGGACTTGCCGCATGCTGCTGAGACAGCGTGGGCCTATAGAAGCTCCCTGGCTGTTTCTCCCCTCCTGCCCCCTTGCCAGGGCGGGGCGGGCTGTGGGCTGTCCGCCCCTGTATTTATCGCAAGGGTCGAGCTGGCCTGGACTCAGGGCCGTCCGTGTCTGGGGCCCTGGGTTTCAGGGAGCCTTCCTGGCCTCCTCCCCACCTGCACTCTGGAGGCAGGCCGAGCCGCGGCAGCTCCGTTTTACAGAGGAGGGCACCGGGCTCACAGGCTTTGCCGACTTGACCTTGGAGTCACACAGGTAGTGAGTGGCAAGGCCAGGACATGAGCCCAGGTCACCGGGCTCCACCTGACCTCCAGACCCAGGGTTAGACACACACCTGTGCCTCCTGGCAGGCTCTCGCCACTGCCCCTCGCTGTGGGCCGGCACCAATGGGGGTACCATCTACGCCTTCGCCCTGCGTGTGCCCCCCGCCGAGCGGAGAGCGGATGAACCCGTGCGGGCGGAGCAGGGTGAGTGCTGGGCGGGGGCGGGCAGGGCAGAGGGTGCTTGTCTGCCTTGGTTGGGGGCAAGGCGGCATCTCCGGCCTCGCCCTCTGCCCGCCCCCAGCCCCATCGTCTGCTTCCTTCCCCATAGCCAAGGAGATCCAGCTGATGCACCGGGCGCCCGTGGTGGGCATCCTGGTGCTGGACGGGCGCAGCATGCCCCTTCCTGAGCCCCTGGAAGTGGCACATGACCTGTCCAAGAGCCCGGACATGCAGGGGGGCCACCAGCTGCTTGTCGTGTCGGAGGAGCAGTTCAAGGTGTGACGTGGGTGGGGGAGGGGTGGGGTCCCTAGGACACCCAGGGGCTCGCACCTTGGGCACGAACGACAGTAGCTAGGACTCGCTGGCAGGCGCACATGCAGTTGGCATGTGAGGGGCTGCAGAGGCACAGGAAAGCAGGGGGTCCGGGTGTGGAGTCCCCAGGCCCCCGGCTCTGTGGTGGGACCACCGAAGCAGGACCCATCTGTGGGAGGGACAGAAAACGCAGACCGGGGAGAAAGTGGCCCCGCAGCCTTGTGGTCCCAGTGCAGTGACCGCAGGTCCCAGTGCTGAGGGAGTGCCGGGACCGCGCAGCCGTTGCTGGGAAGTCGGGTGGCAGCTGGCGGACAGGGCAAAGGGGTAAGTCCTTGCTTGCACACTGGGGTCTGGCCGTGGGTGTAACCGCTGCCCTGGGCCCCCAGGTCTTCACGCTGCCCAAGGTGAGTGCCAAGCTGAAGCTGAAGCTGACCGCCCTGGAGGGCTCGCGGGTGCGGCGGGTCAGCGTGGCCCACTTCGGCAGCTGTCGCGCCGAGGACTACGGGGAGCACCACCTGGCTGTCCTCACCAACCTGGGCGACATCCAGGTCGTCTCCCTGCCCCTGCTCAAGCCCCAGGTGCGCTACAGCTGCATCCGCCGGGAGGACGTCAGCGGCATCGCCTCCTGCGTCTTCACCAGACACGGCCAAGGTGCGCAGGTGGTGGTGCGCCCGCCTCTTCGAGCAGGGCTGGGTGCAGGGCTCCCGCTGAGCTGCAGCGCTCCCTTTGGGCTGGGAACTCCGAGGCTCTGGCCCCCATTCCCCTCAGTGGAAGCCCCATCGTTGGCTGCCGCAGGCCCCCAGAGCACAGGAGGGCCTCACCTGCGAGGTTTTCCCACTGCCCAGGGTTCTACCTGATCTCCCCCTCGGAGTTTGAACGCTTCTCTCTGTCCACCAAATGGCTGGTGGAGCCCCGGTGTCTGGTGGACTCAGCAGAAACCAAGAGCCACAGCCGTCCCCGCAACGGGTCAGGCCCCGAGAAGGCCTGGGGCGGAGCCAGGTGGGTGAAAGGGCAGCTGGCCTTTGCCCTAGCCCTTCCCTCCCCCTCCCCCCCTCCCCTCTGAGCTCAGCCCACCCTCCTGGCTCTGGCTCTTTGCCCCACTTCGTATGCCCCTCCCCCCGCTGTGAGGTGCCACCCAGGACAGGGCTTAGCTTACCTCCCAGGGGCCCCTGCTCAAGGAGGCCAGGGCAGTTAGCCTCATTCTCCATGGGACCAGGGCTTTCGAGGCAGAGCGGAGAACCCAGTGGCCCTCGCCTCTCACTCTCCACCCTTCCCCCTGCCCGCAGGAACTCAGGGAGCCAGAGTGACGGAGAGGGTAAGACAGGCCTCTCGGGAGGGCCAGGGGAGTGGTGGGGGTGGGGGGCGGGGTCAGCAGCACTGTGAGCACACCTGAGCTGACCAGGCCCAGACGTGGGGGTGGAAGGAGGAAGGGGACCCCAGGTGAGCAGGTGGCGGGCGGTGTTCCAGCTGGGGGCAGGAGAAGCACCTGGGCTCCCTGAGGAGGAGCTGAGAGGGGGCCCAGGGCTCTGCTGACCTGGCCTCTGCCCTCCAGAGAGGAGGCCCGGCACCGTGATGGAGCACGCCCTGCTCAACGACCAGCGTGAGTCGGCGTGGGAGTGGGGTGGGGGCTGGCGGGAGGGGTGCTCCCGGGGGAGGTTCGGAAGGCAGGGTGGGGCCGCCCCCCCATTACCCCATCGGTAAGAGGAGCGAGGTTCGTGTCGGGCGCAGCCACTGCTGGCCTCACCAGGCCTCTGCCCCCAGGGGTCCTGAAGGAGATCCAGAGCACGCTGGAGGGAGACCGCCGGTGAGTTCCCGTCCGCCCAGGCTCGCGGGGTGGGCCCCGGGGTGTGGGGGGGCTCTGAGAAGGGGGGCTGGTGCCGCGCCGCCCTGAGTACCCGTGGAGGGTGACTGCCCTGTCTGCGCCCATGCAGGAGCTATGGCGGTTGGCGTTCTCAGCAAGTGGCCATGAGGTGCAGCCTCAGCAATGGGGGAGGTAGGGACCCTGAGGGCTGCTGCGGGGTGGGGGGTGGCTGGGAGGGCAAGCTCCTGGGGAGGGAGAGGAGGAAGAACCCCCATCCCCTACCTCAAGCCCCTAAAACCAAGGGCCCCTCCCATCCCTGACACACACCCCAGCTGTCCCGGAAAACAGCATGTCCAGGCTCAGCGTGCGTGACTGAGGCCCTCCTCCTGCCCAGGACGCACCTGAGCTGCTGTCACTCTCCCTCCTTCCGCAGTGGAGTGAGCGGGCCACGTGTGCAGGCTGCACGGTGAACACACACTACTGAAGGCCCCTCCTCGGGCCAGGGACCACCAGGAGAGGCCCGCGCACCGGGCCGGGCTGCGGGCTGGGGCTCCTCAGCTTCCTCTCTGCTGCTGCTCCCTGCCTTGGGAGAAGAGGGGCCCCAGCCCCGGGGCTGACCCTCCCCCGGCCTAGTCTGTCTCCGTCGTTTTGTCAATGTTGCACAGTTTTATCATTACCCCCCCCCCCCGCTTTTTGTAGTGGGCTGGGTTTTAAATTATAAATTTTAACTGCCTCTGGGTGAAAGAGTGTTTAATAAACACCTTATTACCTCTTCGCTGGTGCAAGGGCTTTAATTTTTTAATTGTGCAGAAATTTTCCACGTAGATGGACACAGTCATCAGCGGGTCCCTTGCCTTCGCCGTGGGGTCCGTGCCCTGGACCGGGCTGGTGCCCAGGGGAACTGGAGCACACGGTGCCTGCTTGTGTCCAAGCACGGCCACACCTCCTCTCCTGGGGATGAATGGCAGGAGGGCACCCCCTTGGGTGTGTCTGGCTGCGTCAGAGAGGAAGACACCCACAGCCTCTCAGGCCTGGCGGCGTCCTCCAGACTTCAGGGGTGGACCATGGGGTGCTGCTGAAGTGGGGGGCGGTGCCTGGGGGTGACAGGTCTTGCCCGCAGATGAGGGCCTGGATCAGACAGATGTTAAGGTCTTTCTACACCAGGGGCGTGATTCACTTGGGCTGTATCTTTGCTCACCCATCTTGGTTGAGCACCTACTATGCGCCAGGTGCACAGGGTTCCAAGGTGGCCAAGGCAGTGTGGGATGTGGTCCTACCTGTGCAGGGGGCACAGCCCTCACAGGTGCAGGAAGCGCTAGGGGCCTGGGGAGGGGGCCTTCAGCTACAACGGGAGAGAGCACCGGGAGGAGGCTGGGCGGAAGGCCAGGTGGGCAAGGCAGACCGTTCCGTGCAGAGAACAAGTGGGGACAGCAGTATACAAGGAACCGGTCTGCTTGCTGTGGGAGCAGCTGAAGACCCCAGGGTGGCTGGCTGGAAGGGAGTTGATGAGACTGCCAAGCAGCCAGGGCCTGGCTGGACGACCGCAGCCTTGTGAGAGTGTGGGCCCCGCCACGTGCACAGGGGCCCAATCCGGCCGGAGCAGGGGAAGGGCCTGGTGGATGAACACCGAGTAACCCACAGAGCAGAGGACGGGCGTGTTGTGGCAGCATCCTGCCCACCGCCCTCCAGCCAAACATGTCCAGCTCAGGAGTCCAGATTTGGGAACTCGGGCCACTGGAGCATCCCTTGTTTCTCCTCAGACGGGGGAGGGGCTTACTGAGATGGGAGCCCCAAGTACCACGAGGAGTGGGAAGAAAGTTTCCCCAAAGGGAGGAGGAATGCTGTCCGCAAAAGAAGTAGAGAGGGAAGGGGGAGGCTGAGCTCATTTTTTTAGAGCCAAGAGGGGAGCGAGGGCTGCAGACCCTACGGTCCAAGTCTGGACTTCATCTGAGGCACGGGAAGCCTCCGAAGGGCCCCAAGGGAGTTTCAGGATGAACTTTACTCTCCTCAAGGCCACTGTCATTTGGGTCCCAGCAAGACCCAGCAGGGATCACTTCCCCGCTCTGCCTCAGTTCTGTCTGAGAACTGAGGAAATGGGGTGATAGCAGCTTCCCCTCGGGGTCTGTTCTGAGGTTCATGTGCGTCCAGGAGGGTAATGAATTAGCGACAGAGTGACCTGTGTCAGGGTCAGGAAGAACAGAAAAGAAATTGAGCCTTACCGTTTGTACCTTGGGGTGGCACCGGGGTCCTCAGTCTACAGGTCAGTGGGTCACGCACCAAAAGCAGGTGCCAAGGAAGGAGTAGGATGAGGCACCCGGACAGCATCCTCCACCCACCTGTAAAGATTTGTGTTTGGTGTTTGACTGCCGGTCTCAGGAATGCACAGCTCTCTTAAAAAACCTGGTTAGCTACAAACCCACTCACACAAGTGAACAAGTGACATGAAGTTTTCCCGCCAAGAAACCAAGAATTAAAAATAATGGCGAGAATGCAAGTGCTGGTGAATCAGAAGAGGCAGTGCCAGTGCTCCCATGCTCAGGGGGGCTTCGTGGCCTCGGGGGCAACCTGGCTAATGGGACGGGACAAGAAGTTGGCAACGAATGGGCACACACACTCCCGAAACGATCACCACATCTCGTGGAAGTGGGCTTACGCCTGCACTCACTAAGGACGAGCTTTGCCTTAAGTGCAGTGTGCTCGGAAACACCAGCTCATGTTGGTGGTGTGCGTTGCGTATTTTAGTCCCAAGAAAACATCCTCACGGCGGGAGTGTGAGGGCAACAGTTTTTCCTGATGGGCACGCACAAATGGGAGGGCTCGGATTCCCTGGCAAGTGGGCTAATGAAAGCTGGGCTGGCACGGAGACAGGAGTGAAGGGCCCTTCTAGCAGCGGTCCAGGGACAGGGGACGGTAGCGGTGAAGCAGCGACAGTGAGAGGTTGAGTTGACAAGGACCGCTGCCCTGGAGAAGGTGAGTGAGTGTTGGGGGAGGCCGCTACCAGTTCCAGGGCCTCATAGATGCAGCCAGCAGCTGGACAAGCGGTCTAGACCCTCTGATGTTCAGCATCCAAAGGTGGGAGCCTTAGTCAGAAGTCAGGCAGAGCCAGCCCTTGAACACCAGATTGGGCTGTGACGGGCTGTGGGACCTTGGGTAGGAGACCTCACTCCTGTGCCTTAGTTTACTTACCTGCAGAGTAGGGCCCAGTGCCTAGGGTTGTAAGGGTTACAGAGTCTATAAAATCCCACAGCACCTGGCCGCTGGTGATCACCCAACGGAAGGAGGTGAAAGTTGTGGATGGTGGGGTGGGTGAGGCCAGGAAGGAGGAGAGGGCTCCTGGAGGGGGAGGGAGGCAGTGGAGTCAGCAGAGGGCTGGGCATGGACAGAGGAGTTTACTCATAAACCGAGCAGGTGGAGGAAAGAACGAGAAAAAAGTGGAAGGAGGGAGAGAGAACTGGTCTAGGGGGTGTCGAGTGGACCAGTTCGAGGCACGCATTTATGTTTTATGCTGTTTTCTTTATATTTCACAATCTAAAAGAACAACAAAACCCTAACAAGACTCATGTGGAGCTCACTGTGTGCCAAGGTCAGCCTGGTCCTCACCTTCTGGAGCAATCTGGGAGGCTCAGGGAGGAGGGTGGGTGCCCCCTGGAGCCCCAGGGACAAGGAGGACCACTCAGGTTCTTCCCGCAGCCCTCAGCCCCTGCAGGGCAAGAAGGCAGCTGAACTCGGGCCCTCAGCGGGGAGCGGTGCCAGGCTGGCCTAGCCTGTCCCCGGCTTTTGTCCCCGGCTGCAGCGTCTCCTCTTTCCTGCCAGGCCTCTACTTTATTGTTATCCGAGGGGTCAGGACCTGAGGCCACTTGCATTATTGATGCTCCTTCCTAAGACAGGAGACTAGGGAAGGGCTGAACCTGGAGACCCCTGGAGACCAACCAGAACTGGGGTGGAGCGCTGTGGAAGGCTGAGGAAACCAGCCGGCAGCCAGATCGTCAGGAAGAGGAGAGGACGAAGGCACCGGGAAGGCCCTCTTCCCTGGGCCCGCCATGGGCGGGAGAAAGGGCAAAGTGCCCCGGCGACCCAGGACACCCGAGAGGCGGGTCTCGGGGGAGCAGGAGTCCGGGTCTGCCAGCGCAGACAGCGCGCCCAGCGAGGAGCGCCGACCGAGCCGCAGTAAGGCCCCAGTATCCAGACCGGTCTTGAAGTCTGCCTCTGCGGGAGGCCAGGGGGCCCCTGGTGGCCGCAGGAAGCCCACCTCCAAGGGTAATGGCAGCGGCAGACGGCCAGGCGCTGGATCTCCACCAACCGCCCAAGGAAGACAAGGCAGCGCGAGGCGGCAGGGACGCGGGCTCAAGAAGAGCCGGGAGTCCGGGGACAGCCGTGGGGGGCGAGTGGAGGACAGTCTCCCCAGAGGAGAAGGGAGAACAGGCGAGCATGGCCACCGCAGGAGGAAAGAAAAAGGGCGGGCACCCTCGGCTCGGCGGGGCCGTGGAAAGCCTCAGAGCCTCGATGGGCACACGTCCGGCCCGGATGGGGACAGCTCCTGCCCGGACAGCGAAGCCCGGGAGGCCGAGGAAAGCAGCAGCCCGAGCGTCGGGGCTCCGAAGCTGCAGCCCAAGTCAGAACAAACGGACACAGGCTCGGGAGGCACCCAGACGGGGTCAGAGTCGGCCCGGGAGCAGGGCGAACATCCGAGCACCGACGAGCCCCGGAGCCAGGAAGGGTCGTTGGGGATGGGGCCCCAGAAAGAGACTGAGGATCCCGAGACAGACACGGACTGGAGTCCGGAGGGGGCCAGGCCTGGACGGGGCGCACAGGCAGCCCCAGTATCAGGGAGCCAGGCTACGGAGGCCAAGGACTCTGAGCGCTCCAGCCCCCTCGAGGGCAGCCCCGCGGGCGTCCCACAGGGCTCCCGTGCTTCTCTGGACTCAAGGCCGACCAGGGACGCAAGTGACAAGAGGGCGCAGCTGGAGGCGGAGCAGCGGGGCGCAGAGCCCGGAGAAGCGGAGGCCTCGACTGCCACGGCTCCGCAGCCCCATGTCGGAAAGGTGGTGGGGAAGCCGCACGCGGCGGCCAGCGAGAACGCAGCAGGGGGCGCAGGGGGAGCCGCGCCCGGGGACCCAGCGCCGTTGGCCGCCCTCGTGACGCTCCACCGGCTCCGCACAAGGCCAACACCAGGCCCTGCTCCCCAGGCCGTGGGTCCCCGTCGTGCCGGCCTCAAGGAGAGGCTCCTGCGTGTGGCACGGGCCCTGGGCTTCCTGCAGTGGCTGTGGCGTCGGCTCCGGTTGCGCGCGAGCGAGGGGCAGGAGGCGGGCCGGGTAGCGGGGTCGCGGGCGGGCGAGGGGCGGGGTCGCGGGCCGGCGCTACGGCGCCGTCTAGGGCTGCGCCTGGCGGGTGTAGTGGGGCTGGGGGTGCGGCCGAGGGCTCCCCCTGGCGGCAGTCCGCTCTCCCCGCAGGCAACCGAGAACCCAGCCTGCCACCACCCCTCTGAGGACGAGGACCCCACTCCGGATCCCAAGTTCGCGGTCGTGTTCCCGAGGATCCACAGGGCGGGGAGGGCATCGAGCAGCCGGAGCTCAGAGGAAGCGTCCACGGACGCTCCTGCCGGGGAGGGGCACGTATGGCCTTGTGCAGGGCCCTCAAGGGACAGTGAGAGGCCCCCGGTGAGTGGAGAAAAAGTGGCGGCGCCCCACCGCGGTTCTCTCCTCGGAGGAGTCCACGGGGGGACTTCCCGTGACGAGCTCCCCGTGGAAGAGAGCAGCTCCAGCAGCGAAGCAGAGCCAGAGACCTTGGAAACCGAGGCTCCGGTGCACTGGGCGCGGAGCTCTGACACGGGCGAGGACCCTGGGCTTGGCACAGACGCGCTGCTGCCCCGACTCACTTTGGAGAGGAGCCCAGGTCCATACCGGTCCCAGAGGGAGCGGTGGGAGCCGGAAGATGAGGTCGAAGAGGCTCTGGAGAGGGAGTTGGAGCTGAGCCTTGGGTCAGGCCTGGAGCCGCCGTCCTTTCTGGGTGCCGAGGGCAGGAGCTCAGGCGCCGTCCTGGCTGCAGTGAGTGATCGGAGTTCCAAATCCGCCATGTCTGGGGCAGAGGTTCCTCATAGAGCCCCCTACTCCCATTTTTGTAAAATGTAGAGGGAGTTTTGCCCCACTAGAGGTTGTTGGAATGAAAATCAGATGCCCCTGCCTGCAACTTCCTGTCTATTTGGCACAAAGGGGGTGGGTAACTTAGCAGCAGCCCAGACCCTATGTTATATGGATGGAGCTCAGATAGGGAGCATGACTTGTCCAAAGTGCCTCTGCAGCCAATGACAGCAATAACCTAGGACCTCCCCTTCCCCCCAACTCCCTGCCTCTCCACGGTGCTGTCCCCACAGGCCTCTGTGTGACAGCTCCGTTCTGCTGTGCCTCAAGAAGAGGTTTCACCTGGGCCGAATCTATGTATGGAGGGACCCAAGGAGGGAGGGGGTGGCGGGCTGGGACTCCCCTTCCCCTGTGGTCAGAGGACCCTCCAGCACCCCTGGAGCTTCTCCTTCCCGGGCTGGGTGCTGCACCCTCTCCCGGGACCTGCAGAGACGGGGCTATGGTCTGGGCAGGGGAACGTTAGAGCCCCATAACATTTGCATCTCCTGCTCCCTCCATGTTCTGCTTCCGTCCCCAGACCTTTGGGGGGCCCCTCCTGCTCGCTCTGAACCCCCGCTGGCCCCTGCCTCTCTTCTCACCTGAGGTCCTGGCCAGCTACCACCCCAGCAAGGCCCCCAATACCACCCCGTAAGTGACTTTCCCCACCAGCCTTGTGTTCACCCTTTGGTGGCTACGCCCTAGCACGTCCCATCGACTGAGACACATGCCGCCTCTACCTGGGAGGGTGCCAGATGCCCCTGGCAGCCTTCTCATCTGCCCCCACCCTCCTTCCCCAGACATGTCTTTGCCATCGCGGCCTCAGCCTATAGCCTGTCTCAGAGCACTGGGCAGGGCACCTTCGTCCTCCTCAGGTGAGCGCTGACGGCCTGGCCTGTGCGGCTGAACCGACAGGCCACACTGAGGGCGGGGAAGGAGGGGAAGGGGGCGGGGTCTGCATCTGGAACTGCTGGCCCGCTCCACGGGGGGCAGCTCTGGACTGCTGCAGGGCTGGGCTCCTGGCTGGTCACCACATGTGCCCCTTGAATGAGGCCTCTCGGGGACTTTTTTCTGTTTGGTCTCCATGTCGCGGGTCTGCCTTTCCGAATTTCCCAAGGTCCCCTCTAGGGGGACTACCACTTCCAGTTGGTCATGTCCCCACTTCCCCTGCTCAGTGGGGTTATCCTATGGGCCCCTCCCTAGAGACCCTGACAGCCCCTCCGTCCTTCCCTCCTGCAGCGGGCACAGCGGCTCAGGGAAGACAGAAGCTGCGAAACAGCTCATGCGGTTCCTAAGCAGCCTGGAGCAGGAGCAGACGAGGGACAGAGGATGGCAGGTGAGGGGCAGCCGGCCATTTCCCAGTGCCATCTTTCTCCTTTGGGTCAGGAGGGTGGTCTTCAGGTCTCTGGCCTCTCCTCCTGGACAGCCCGGGGCATCGCCTGCTGTGGGGGCATGGTGGGGTGGGCTGCCCTGACCCTCCAGGGGCCAGCACAGTCCCCAGGCACAGAGTGCCCTCAGCTGGCATGCTTCACCGGTGGGCCCCGGTGCTGCTTCTGAGGATACTTGAATGCCCTCCCCCTCCAGCTGGATGATGTGCTGCCTTTGCTTGGCAGCTTTGGCCACGCCAAGACAGTCCTCAATGCCAATGCCAGCCGCTTTGGCCAGGTCTTGCGCCTCTGCCTGCAACAGTGAGTGACGGGCGTCCGGGTGGGTTCAGGAAGCACTCACTCACGATCAGTGCCCTGGGAAGCTGAGGCTGCTGCCCACGGGGCCGGCCCATGGTGGGCCCCATTCTGCATGCACCCTGAGCACCCCACCCAGTATCCTGTGCCCACAGCGGAGTCATCGTGGGAGCTTCTGTGTCACATTATCTGCTCGAGACCTCGAGGGTGGTGTTTCAGGTAAGACCGCCCTGCAGCTTACCCCTTTCCAGCTCCTGCAGTGGCAGAGAAGAAGGGCCCACTGTGGGGGGCTGTGGTCCCTAAGCCCCCAGGCCAGCCTTCCCCAGGACTTGTCCTCACTGCCCTGGGGCACAGGGCCTGGCCACGGTTCCTGCTAAGCCAGGCCTTATCCCCAAGGCCCAGGCTGAACGGAGCTTCCATGTCTTTTACGAGCTGCTGGCGGGGCTGGACCCCGCGGAGCGGGAGCAGCTGTCCCTGCAGGAGTCGGAGAGCTACTACTACCTTAACCAGGTGGGGGCAAGGTCCGCACCCAGGGCCTGCCCAGGGAGGGCTCTCAGTGCAGGGATGTGAGAAGGAGCTGGAGGGGCGTGGGTCAGGTCCTGCCCCAGACTCCTGCTGTGCTCCACAGGGCCGGGCCTGCAAGCTCCAGGGCAAGGAGGACGCCCAGGACTTCACAGGGCTGGTGAAGGCCCTGCAGGCACTGGGCTTGTGCCCCGAGGAGCTGACGGCGGTCTGGGCCGTGCTGGCCACCATCCTGCACCTGGGCAACATCTGCTTCTCCTCCTCAGAGGTGCGCTCCCGCTGAGGCGCTGGACCCACGGGCTTGTCTGTGCAGCCAGGGCAGCAATGACGAGGCCCACTGCCTGCGTCCGTATGTGGGCGACTGCAGAGCCCGGGGCCACCCTCGGCCGCACAGCTGCCCTGCAGAGCAGGCAGACCCTCATCGTTTAGAGGAGGGCGCAGACCTAGAATTTCGGCATCTACGCCACCGCCTGTCCCTTCCTAAGCTGCCACCACTGGGGGCATCCCTGGCACTAACCGGCAGCTGTTGAATACCTGGCACTGTGTAGACCACCCCACACGTGTTTTCCTGTTCGGTGCTCAGGGCAGTGCCAGCACGTAAGGGGTGTTGTTTCCCCCTTTGCAGTAAGAAGTGGAGGCTCAGAGAGGAGGCAGAGTTGTCAGGCCAGCTAGTGAGGAGTCCAGGTCAGAACTCACACTCAGGGCCCTCGGACTCCAGAGCCAGCACTGGCCCACCCAGGCCGAGCTGCCTTCAGGTTAGAGGGCAGCTGCTGTGCAGAGTAAGGCCTGCCCCCCTCCCCCCATGGGGCGTGGCCACCACACAAGCAGAGCGCTCCCTGTCCCCTCCTTCCTCTGTCCAGAGGGAGTCCCAGGAGGTGGCTGCCGTGTCCAGCTGGGCCGAGATCCACACGGCAGCCCAGCTGCTGCAGGTGCCGCCCGAGCGCCTCGAGGGGGCTGTCACCAGGAGGGTCATGGTGAGCTTGAGGGCTCTGGGGTGGCATGGGCCCGACCACACCACTGATGGCTTGCTGAGCGCCCAAGTAGGCCTTGGGCCTGATGTACTATGTGCTCGTCTCCTGCCTCCAGGAGACTCCCTATGGCCCGGCCTCAAGATCCCTGCCCGTGGAGAGTGCCATCGATGCCAGGTGGTGCCGGGGGCAGGAGGGAGCTGTAGCCTTGCCTGGCACTCTGCTGCCTGCGGCTCACACACCACGCCCACAGGGACGCGCTGGCCAAGGCCCTGTACTCCAGCCTCTTCTCCTGGCTCCTGGGGAGGACCAACACTCGGCTGGCCCCACCCAGCAAGGGAGGCAGCACGGACAACATCACTGTTGTGGACGTCTACGGCTTTGAGGTCACCCCTGGGGTGGGGCCCAGGGCAGGGCGCCCACCTCATCCTGATTATTTCTGGGGACCCCAGCAGCTCCAGCTCTCCTGGTGGGGGGCACTCATGACCTGTCTGCCTGCCGGGCCCTGAGACATCCACGAGACAGCTGCTCACTTCGTTAGGGGCAGCCGCTCTGCCCTGCTCTGTCCGGTCCTGACAGGGCCACAGGAAAGTTCTGTCCTGCATGGACTGCAGGCTCTCGAGGGAGCCTCCCAAGCAGCAGAAGATAAAGGCCCTCGGACGGGTAGCCCACAGCCTCACCTCCCATGCACCCGGAATCCTCAGGTCACCCTGACTTTTCATAAGCTCCTCACCCCTTTCCGGAAGGTCCTGCCTCCTGAGGGCGGCAAGGAGGGAGCTAGAGCAAGAGGTAGCCCCACTCTGAGTCCCTGGATGGGCCCTGGTCACGGCCCCCTGCCCTCTCCTGGTCTCCAGTGTGTCCTTGGTGACCATGACACGTGTGTGAGTGTGTGCATGCACTCTTGTGTGTTTGTGAGCATGTCAAAACTCTCTGTATGAAGCTACAAGAAGTGGAGCCTCTGCTGGGCTCACCAGTAAAATGCTAGGAGGCACAGAGGAAAGAGTCTGTAAACCCTGTAGGAGGAATGTTGGAGGGCTTCTTGGAGGTGGCAGCTGGGAGCCCTGCTTATGAGGATGTGGGATTGTGATTGTGGGCAAGCTCAGTCCTAGGCACAGGAGGCTTCCAGACCACAGGGTGTCGGGACCAGAGGCCTGAAGGCTCACAGGCATGCTGAGGCAGAAAGCAGGGATCTGGAACACCAGAGCAGCGCTTGATGGGCTGGGCAGGGCTGCAGCAGCTTGTGTGCTGTCCCGGGGCCTTTGCACTTGACCCTGGAGGCTGCAGCATCAGCCCTGGAGCCCCACTCCTCCCTGGTGCTGGGGAGAATGCAGGCAGCCCTGTGGGAGGGGGATGAAGGGCACCAGGCCTGTGTGTCAGCCCCCCACACCTGCTCAGGGGCCCCCGCCGAGGGTGGGTGCCCACCTCACTGCCCTTGTGTCCGCAGGCTCTGCGGGTGAACGGCCTGGAGCAACTGTGTAACAACCTCGCAAGCGAGCGCCTGCGGCTCTTCGGCAGCCAGATGCTGCTGGCCCAGGAGGAGGTGGGAGGCCTGGGCAGGCATGTGGCAGGGGGACGCCCAGCTATACCCCAAAACAGATTCCATCTCTGGAAAAGAGAGGGCGCTGCACTGAGAGCTATACCCCAAAGCCCGCTTGCTGTGGGCTGTTTCAAACCTTCTGAACCTCAGTTTTCCCATCTGTAAAATGGGAGGGCCATCCCTGCTCTGGCTCAGATGAGGTCCCCCATGAACCTGGTGGGCTCTGTAAGCAGCCGAAGTCTCACTGTTCCCAGGAGGAGTGCCGGCGGGAGTTGCTGCCCTGGGTGCCCATCCCCCAGTCTCTGAAGGAGTCCTGCCTGGACCTGCTGGTAGACCAGCCCCACAGCATCCTGAGTATCCTGGATGCCCAGACTTGGCTGTCCCAGGTGAGCACCCCGTGGCAGGGACAAGGAGTGGGGGAGCAGTGAGGTGATAGGGCCCGGAGACCCTGCCCACAAACCTTCAGAACAGCTTGGGACGACAGTGGCCACACTGAATAGGGTTCAGCCCTGTGCTGGGCGATCTGGAACAAGATGTCTGACCTCTCCGAGGTTGCCCGGGTCCTCGCTGCAGAAGGAGTAGTGCCCAAGGGTGGTGGGGACAGGGCAGGGCTCATGGGAGGCGTACGAGGGCCGGTGGGGGGGCGAACCTCAGGACCACGGTGCTTCCGTTCCTCGAGCCCTCGCTGACGGCTGCCTTCCGCGGGCCAGCCCAACCGCCCCCCGTTCGTCCCCCGCCACCACCTTACTTGTACTTTATAACACCTGTGTCCGTGCGCAGTTACAGTGAATTTATTCACAGACTCCCCTGAGACAGTCTGGGCCCTCCTCTGAAGGGTTTCAGCCTATCAGCAGTGCCTGGCACATGGTTAAGGGTTCACTACGTAAGTAAGTAAGGAATGAATGAATGAATGAATGAATGAGCCAGGAATTTTCAACCTTTTTTCATCTTGGGGCACACATACACTAATGACTAAAATTCTGCGGCACAGGAAAACAAAATGCATTTTTTTGCTGATCTGACCAAAAAGTAGGTGTGATTTTGATTCACTGGCACCAGACAGCTATTGTTGTGTCGTCCGTTGTCATGTTTTTGTTTGACCATCCAAGGGAAGAGAGGTCAGCGCCCCTGACTAAAATAGTCAGGTTTTGCACGTTTAAAAATTCTTGCAGCACATGAGTTGAAAATCACTGGACAGTTATCACAACATATTATGTGACATTAGTGCATAACATTCATTTATTAGCATACGTATTCGAAATCCCTTACCAGATAAACCCACTGTGTCAATTCGTAAATGGTTACTTTTCCTGGCCCGCGTCCCGTGCGGTCCAGTGAAACTGGTCACCGGTGTCTCTGCCGTCTCAGGGCCACTTTGGGGTCAGCAGCAGGGTTTTTGGGTCACCACGCCTCAAAACTGCTCTTTTCAAGTCCGCCTTGGGCGCTGGTGACCCGGCAACGGCCACCCCATGCCCCACGTGTTCCCGTGCGTCTGTTCTCTCTTCTGGGCTGCTTTTCACAAGTATTGTGGACAAGGGGTGTTAGAAACACCTGCAGTGTTTGGAGCCGCGCTCCCAGGGGTGATTGCTGGGCGGGTCTCACGGCGCCCCGCCCCTTTCACCTGCTTGGATCCGGTGTGCGCCGGCGGAGGCGGTTTCCGCGGGTGGGGTGCTGTTTTTCTGAAAGAGCACTTTGTTATTAGACAGCCGCCGGGAAAGAGAGAGGCGCCCTTGGCCAGGACTCAAATGTGGAGGGACTCTTCCTTCCTGAGGAGGTTGGGAAGAGGAGGGGAGCCCACCTCCGCTTCGCCGTCTGGTGTGTGGGCGCAGGGGGTGCAGCACAGACCCGACAGCAGCCCCCTCTCCCTGCAGGCGACAGACCACACCTTCCTCCAGAAGTGCCACTATCACCATGGCGATCACCCCTGCTACGCCAAGCCCCAGCTGCCCCTTCCTATCTTCACCGTGCGGCATTACGCAGGGACCGTCACCTACCAGGTATCAGGGTGAAATCAGGGACAGACTCGGAGTGAATTGGTGAGAGCGCTGTGAGCCTGGTGTTTCCTTTCAGATGGTGTCACCTGATGGGTGACAGGGGTGGATGAGGAGAGGCCCCTTCCAAGGTTTGGCCATCTCTCCCTAACTGGGCCCTTGGCCCCGCCCAGTTCTGGGTGAGTGTTAGGAGTGGGGGGTGGGGTGGGGTTAAGGCCGTGGGACCTTCAGACCAAGAGGAGCAGAGCATGAGACCTGGCCCTGATGGTCTGGGGCATCTCCTCTCCTCCGGGCCTCTGTGTCCTTCCTCGTCTGCGCACGGGAGAGGGACTCTGTCCTGTGCGTGTCATGAGGGTTAAAGGCGGTAACACAGAAATGTCCGGCTGGTGCCCACTGGAGGTCTTTCCTTTGCTCTGACGTTAACAGCGGCTGCCCCTGACCCAGGAGGAGACTCCCGAGGGGACGGGGCCTGGTGTAAAAGGCAGGACCCTGTGACTGGTTTGAGGTGGGGCAAATCACATAAGGCTTCCTGGAGGAGGTGACCTGCATTGGTTGTAGAAAGAAAAAAACACAAACTACCCCAAAGCTACCCAAACAAGAAACAAAAGGAGTATATGTCAATTATACCTCCAAAAAATCATATCAAAAGAAAAGAAAGAGACACATGGAGAACTAAATAAAGAAAACTATGAAACGGTGTTAAAGGCCCCAAAGACGACTTCAGAATGGAGGGACCAACCACATTGCTGTCGGGGAGCCCTACCTAGCACTGCTCACTCTTTCCCATATGATCTAGAAAAGCAGTGATTCCAGACATCACCCCTGGGGGGCGGGGGGCAGGAGGAATGGGTTTTGATGACGTTATTCTGAAGTCTTATGTGGAAAAGGAGTGCGGGAGAATAGCTAACAAAATACAGAAGATCAAAAGATTATGGAGGAATCTGTTCTACCAGATAGCAACATACATTTTTAAAGCTCTAGTAACTAATGGAGTGTGGAATTGATAAAGAACAGACCCACCAACAGTACAGAATTCAAAGCCCAAAATAGACCCAAGAATATATAAGGAACAGGGTACATGATGAAAGTGGCCTTTAAAAAAGTGGCAAAACCCTGGCTGGCATAGCTCAGTGGATTGAGCGCAGGCTGCAAACCAAAGCATCGCAGGTTCGATTCCCAGTCAGGGCACATGCCTGGATTGCAGGCCATGCCCCCCAGCAACCGCACATTGATGTTTCTCTCTCTCTTTCTCCCTCCCTTCCCTCTCTAAAAATCAATAAATAAAATCTTTTTTAAAAAAGTGGTAAAATACAGGTAGCATAAAATTTACCATTTGTAAGTGTTTGATTCAGTAGCCTCAAGTACATTACCATGTTCTGTAACCGTCTCCACTGTCCATTTCCAGAACTTCTTCATCTTCCCAAACAGAAGCTCTGTGCCCATTAAACACGGACCACCCACTCCCCCTTCCCCAGCCCCTGGTAGTATCGAGTCTGCTGTCTGTCTCTATAAATTTGCCTATTCTAGGTATTTCATATAAATGGAATGACATGAAATATGAATGAATGAATGAATGAATGAATGAATGAATGAATGAGCCAGGAATTTTCAACCTTCTTTCATCTCGGGGCACACATACACTAATGACTAAAATTCTGCGGCGCAGGAAAAAAAATGCATTTTTTGCTGATCTGACCAAAAAATAGGTGTGATTTCAATTCACTCACACCAGACAGCTATGGTTGTGTCGGCTGTGATCATTTTTTTATTTGACCATCTAAGGGAAGAGAGGTCAGTGCCCCTGACTAAAATAGTCAGGTTTTGTGTGATAACACACACAGAACTTTTGTGCCTGACTTATTACACGAAGCATGCTTCCGAGGCTCATCTGTACTGTAGTGTGTGTCAGAGTTTCCTTCCTTTTATGGCTGAATAATATCCCATTGTATGCATGACAGCATTTTTTAAATATATTTTATTGATTATGCTATTACGGTTGTCCCATCCCTCCCCCTTTATTCCCCTCTGCCCTGCACACCCCTTACCACCCACATTCCCCCGCTTAGTTCATGTCTACATATAAGTTCAAGAACATATAAGTTCTTTGGCTTCTACATTTTCTATACTATTCTTACCCTCCCCTGTCTATCTTCTACCTACCATTTATGCTTCTTATTTTCTGTACCTTTTCCCCTCTCTTCCCCTTCCACTCCCCCACTGATAACCCTCCCTGTGATCTCCATTTCTGTGGTTCTGTTCCTGTTCTAGTTGTTTGCTTAGTTTGCTTTTGTTTTTGTTTTAGGATCGGTTGTTAATAACTGTGAGTTTGTTGTCATTTTACTGTTCATATTTTAAATTTTCTTTTTCTTAGATAAGTCCATTTAACATTTCATATAATAAGGGCTGGGTGATGATGAACTCTTTTAACTTGACCTTATCTGAGAAGCACTTTACCTGCCCTTCTATTCTAAATGATAGCTTTGCTGGATAGAGTAATCCTGGATGTAGGTCCTTGCCTTTCATGACTTGGAATACTTCTTTCCAGCCCCTTCTTGCCTGCAAGGTTTCTTTTGAGAAATCAGCTGACAGTCTGATGGGAACTCCTTTGTAAGTAACTGTCTCCTTGTCTCTTGCTGCTTCTAGGATTCTCTCCTTCATTTTTACCTTGGCTAATGTAATTATAATGTGCCTTGGCGTGTTCCTTCTTGGGTCCAACTTCTTTGGGACTCTCTGAGCTTCCTGGACTTCCTGGAAGTCTATTTCCTTTGCCAGATTGGGGAAATTCTCTTTCATTGTATTTTCAAATAACTTTTCAATTTCTTGCTCTTCCTCTCCTTCTGGTACCCCCATGATTTGGATGTTGGATCGTTTAAAGACGTCCTGGAGGTTCCTAAGCCTCTCCTCATTTTTTTTTGAATTCTTGTTTCTTCATTTTTTTCTGATAGAATGTTTCTTTCTTCCTTCTGGTCCACACTGTTGATTTGAGTCCCAGTTTCCCTCCCTTCACTGTTAGTTCCCTGTACACTTTCCTTTATTTCACTTAGCATAGCCTTCATTTTTTCATCTAATTTGTGACCAAATTCAACCAATTCTGTGAGCATCCTGATTACCAGTGTTTTGAACTGTGCATCTGGTAGGATGGCTATCTCTTCATCGCTTAGTTGTATTTTTTTCTGGAGCTTTGATCTGTTCTTTCGTTTGGGCCATTTTTTTTTGTCTCGGCACACCTGTTACATAGTAAGGGGTAGAGCCTTAGGTATTTACCAGGGTGGGGCTACCCATGTAGCTGGGTTGCCGTATGTGGGGGAGGGTCTGAGAGGGAACAGTGCCACTTGCTCCACTCTCTGCTGGATTTCACTTCCCATGCTACCCGCAAGCAAAGTGGGCCCTTCTGATGCTGATTCCCAGTGGGTGGGCTTGTGTACGTTCTAGGACCCTGTGGGTCTGTCCAACGGACTCTCCTGTGAGGCTGAGAGTATCTCCCGCCACTGCCGCAATCCTCACAGGTGTTTTCAATCTACGGTTTGAGGCTTTATTTCCCCACGCTGGAGCCCTGGGTTGCGAGGTCTGTCTTGCTCCCCAGTTGTTCCTCCCCGTTTATCTGCACGCGAATGTGGGACCGCCTGGTCCGCAACCCGCCGCCTGGTCCGCAACCCGCCGCCTTGCAGGGTCTGCCAGCTGTGGCCTTGCTGCGAGTCCTCTCCATTCTGACCACCCGTCTCTGCCCCTCCATCCAGCCTGGGTGAGTGTTTTTTCTTTAGCTCCTTGGTTGTCGGATTTCCATACAGTTCAATTTTCTGTCAGTTCTGGTTGTTTTCTGTTTTTAAATTTGTTGTTGTCCTTCTTTTGGTTGTGCGAGGAGGCACAGTGTGTCTACCTACGCCTCCATCTAGGCCGGAAGTCAGTCTATTCTTGATGTAACAGTCAGAGTCTTTTGGGAGAAAGTGTCAGGGAGAGTGAGGATCCTGATGGGGAGGCTCCGCATGCTGCCTGCCCGCCCTGTGCCCTCTGTGGCCGGGCCCAGAGCTGGCGACAGAGCCGGAGCTGATGGTGAGATCTTGTCGACCATTCATCTGCGGATGGACACGAGTTGTCTCTACCTTTTTGGCCGTTGTGAATAATATTGCCTTGAACACGGGTGTACGAGCATCCGTGTGGGTCTCTGCTCTCAGTTCTCTCAGGTCTACGCCTAGAAATAGAATTGCTGGATCATATGGTAATTCTATGTTTATATATATATATATATATGTGTGTGTGTGTGTGTGTGTGTGTGTATTTTTAGAGAGAGGGGAAGGGAAGGCGAAAGAGAGGGAGAGAAACATCAATGTGTAGTTGCCTTTCATGTGCCCCTACTGGAGTCCTGGCCCGCAGCCCAGGCTTGTGCCCTGACTGGGAATCGAACTGGTGACCCCTTGGTTCACAGGCCCACGCTCAGCCCACTGAGCTACACCAGCCAGGGCTCCATGTTTAGAATTTTGAGGAGCCACCAAATTGTTTTCCTCAGCAGCTACACCATTTTATGTTCCCACTAGTATGAATGAGGGTTCCAGTTTCCCTACATCCTTGCCAATACTTACAATTTTCTTTCTTTTTTTTATTATACCCATCCCAGTGGGTGTGAAGTGGTGCCTCATTGTGGATTTTATTTGCAGTTCCCGAATGACTAATGATGTTGAGGATTTCTTCATGTGCTTCTTTTGGACCATTTGTATAGCTTTGGAGAAATGTCTGCTAAAGCCCTTTGTCCATTTTTGAGTCGGGTTGTTTTTTCCTATTGAGTTGTAAGAGTTCTTTCTATAATCTGGGCAGCGATCCCTTATGTGGTGTTCAATATTTTCTCCCATTCTGTGGGTTGTCTTTTTGCTCTCTCAATGGTGGTCTGTGATGCACAGAAGTTTTTGAAGGTGATGAAATCTAATGTAGTTCCTCTGTCCTTTCGCTGCCTGTGCTTCTGGCGTTGCCAAGTCCGATGTCACAGGCTTTTCCCTGTGTTCTCTTCTTAGCGTTTTATAGTTTCAGGGCTTACATTTAGGTCTTTGATCTCTTCATATTGAGTTAATTTGTATACAGGGTGTGGGGTAAGAGTCCAATTTTCTTCTCTGGCAGATGGATTTTTAGTTTTCCCAGAACAATTCGTTAAGGAGACAGAGGTGGCCTTTTAACTCAGAGGGGCGGGGCTGGGTGACAAAGGGACCAGCTGGCTTCCGCACCCAACCTTCTCTCCTTGGCTTTCTACCCCCTTCCCCACATTGTCTTTTGCAGGTTCACAAATTTTTAGACAGAAACCGGGATCACCTGGACCCTGCTGTGGTAGAAATGCTAGCCCAGAGCCAGCTCCAGGTGCTCCTACCGCCCTCCGGCCCCCACCCCTCCGCACGCTGTCTCCCCATTCTGCCCAGACGCTCTCGCTCAGGGGGTTGCTCTAGCCTGTGCTTGCCAGGGTCTGGACGCTGTGAGCTGGTCCACCCTGACTCCCCCGGGGAGGGGTGCAGGCTGGGCTATGGACCAGCCCTGGAGTCCAGTCGGCTCAGGCCCCTCTCTCCCACAGCTGGTGAGCAGCCTGTTCCAGGAAGCAGAGCCCCAGCTCAGAGGAGGGCGAAGCAAACCCACACTGGCCTCTCAGTTCCAGCAGTGCCTGGGGGACCTCATAGCCGGGCTGGGCAGGTGAGAACGATGCCCCCTTCACCCAAGGGCAGGGAGTTGGATAGGAGACCGCTTCGTGCCCAGGTGACCCCCTCCACCCATCAGGAGCCGTGTTCACTTCATCCAGTGCCTCAGCCCCAACCCCGGAAAGGTGAGCGCCCCAGTACCTGCCCTGCAGCCCACTCACCCTGCCTGCCCAGCCCAGCCCAGCCCTGCCCCGCCCCTCCTTGTGGCCTGCCCTGCACGGCCCGAAGCATAAGTCCCTGGACACCAGCACCAATCGGCTCTGTCCCTCGGCCACAGCTTCCGGGCCTCTTTGATGTGGGACACGTGGCAGAGCAGCTGCGCCAGGCAGGTGTCCTGGAGGCCATCTGCACCCGCAGTGCTAACTTCCCCGTGCGCGTGCCCTTCCACACCTTCCTGGCCAGGTGGGGCTCCAGGATGGGGGCAGCCGAGGGCACCTCAGGGATGATGAGACTTGGCCTGGGGTTCCTTCCGGGCGAAGGCGGACCCACTCTCCCAGGGGCCCTGGGCCTGGTGTCCCACCCTTCCTGTCCATTCTTCTGTTTCTCCCCCATTTCTCTGTCCCCTATCTCTCTCTCCCCTCTCACTATTCGCTGTCTGTCCACCCCTCCGTGCCCCCACGAGTTCATCTGCCCCCCCCCACTCCACAACACTCTCCTGTGTGCCTAGCACATAGTAGGTGCTTTACAATTCATTGTGGCGGGGGGACTGGATGAAAGACGGTGAAGGGCTCAGCCAAAGAACATACATGTGTGTCCCACAGAAACAGACAACAGTGTGGGGATGGCCAGAGGGAAGGGGGCCGCTGGGTGGAAGCGGGCAAAGCGAGAGGAGAATGGGGGCATCTATAATAATGTCAATAATACAAGTAAAGTAAAACAAAGAATACAATCATTGTCAAATGTCTCAGATGCTGAATAGACACTTCAGGGCTCAGGGTGGTGCACAGCTGTGGAGGGAGGTCCATGTCGTGCTGTTTGCAACCTTGCCTCTGTCCCACGGGCAGGTTCCGGATCCTGGGGACCCAGAGGCAGGGAGAGTCCTCTGACCGGGAGAGGTGTGGTGCCATCCTGAGCCAGGTGCTGGGGGCTGAGTCGCCCCTCTATCACCTTGGAGTCACCCAGGTGGGTGTGTGTGCAGACGGCTAGGTGTGGTTGGAAAGGGAGAGGGCTGTTCTGGGAGAAGCCCAGAATTTGGTGATGGGGAGATGGAGTGGGTTGGGTGGTAGGTGTCCCGGGGCTGGATGGCACCAGGGAGAGCAGGGGATCTGGCTGACACGGAGGAGGCTGAGGCCTCAGGAGAAGGGCAGAGAGGGCCCGACCCCTGGCGCCCGAACCTGGACTGCCTCCAGCCCACGCCTCTGCCCCCAGATCCTGCTTCGGGAGCCTGGCTGGCGACAGCTGGAGGAGCACCGTGCCCAGCGGCGCTCCCAGGCGCTGCTCGCCCTGCACAGCGGCCTCCGGGCCTACATCTCCCGCCAGCGCCTCCGCCTCCTGCCACGGATTCAGGCTCGTGTGCGGGGGCTCCAGGCCAGGTCCGCAGGGGCGGGGTGAGGCCCTGAGCTTCCTCAAGGTGGTAGGGCAGGGGCGGGGAGACACAGGTCTCAAGGCAAGTCAGCCTGCCCCAGCGCCATCCCGTCAGCACTGGGTTCTCCTTGGCCACATCACCACCTACACGCATGCGGCCTCCGCTGGAAGACCTCCAGCCGCAGGACTTTCGTGGTCCGTCCAGGCCGCCCAAACCTGCAGCCTTGACTCCCCGGCTGTTCTCTTTCTTGGTCTGTTTTTTAGTCTGCGGCATGAATGATCTTTTAAGTGCATAAGTTGGCCCTGGCTGGTGTAGCTCAGTGGACTGAGCACCAACCTTTCTGGTTGGATTCCCAGCCAGGGCACCTGCGTGGGTCGCAGGCCAGTCCCCAGTAGGGGGCGCGCGAGAGGCAACCACACATTGACGTTTCTTTCCCTCCCTTTCTCCCTCCCTTCCTCTCTCTCTAAAAATAAATTATACATATATATAATTATATATTTATAATAATATATATATATTAAATCATGAATTGGCTTTAGGCCAGACTTGAACACTCCAGGCTCGTGGGACTTCCTGGTCCCACAGCCCACCCCCTTCTCACCTGATTAACCCAGTCACCCTTCCTGTCACCGATCACGCATCCAGAACAGTGACAGAGGTAGTAGGAGTGAGCTGTAGAACAAACGGGCTCAGGAGATGAGTTACAGGAGCAAACGAAGGGCCCTTGGAGCTCAGGAGAGAGCAAGGCGAAGGGAACACATGGGGGAGAAGAGAAGGATGGAGAGGTGGGGGCGCTCCCAGGAGGGAGAGCGCCTCGTCCAACAGCTGTGGACTGACCTCCGTCTGTCTCTCCTGGGCCACATGCTGGTGGCGCAGGGATGAGGCCAGGGAAGGTGCCCCCCGGGCCAGTGGGGAGTCAGACGCAGATGGTAAACCAGCCGCCAGTCACCCCCAAGCTGAGGGCTGAAGCTCTGAGGACCGGTGAGGACAGGGACACCAGGGAGTCTCGGCAGAGGGGCGCCCATCACCACTACGGTTTCTAGACGGTCTCCATCACTGACAGAAAGTGTGACTGCTAAGCGGTACTCCCCACTCTCCTCGCCCTCCAGCCCCTGGTTGCCTCCAGTCTGGGTCTGTCTGTAGGAGTTCTTCTGCCCTAGATACTTCTGCAAGTCGGCTCACACCGTGTTTGCTTTGATGCCCGGCTTATTGCGCTGAGCATGATGTTTTCAAGGTTCATCCACGTCATTGCATGTCTCAGAACCTCATTCCCTTTTTATGGCTGAATAGTGGTCCATCGTGTGGGTAGACCACATCGGTTTATCCATTCAGCCTTCAGGGCCCATTCGGGTTGTTTAAAAATAAATAAGTGAAAAATCTTTTAAAATTTTTTGATATTTGAAAATAATAAATACCTATGTCTATAAAAATCCTCATTTTTACAGATGATGAACCCGGAGAGGTAAAGTAACTTTATCAAGTCCACAGTGACTAAATGGGAGGGGAATGAGCCCAGGTGGTCAGCTCCAGAGTCCAAGGTCGTAATCCCCTGTGCTGAGTGGCTTCTCAGATGACCCCTCCTTTCAAAGGGTCCTGGCCCCTCCCTGTTGCTTCCAGTGAGCTCCTGGGGCTTCACTGGCCTGGGGTCAGTTTTCACATTCACATCTTGGCTTGGAGGACTCAGGCGCCCATGGGTGTAAGTTCGGACCCCTCCCAACCCCTTCCTGGCCTCCAGGAAGCGGTACCTCCGGCGGCGGGCGGCGCTGGGACAGCTGAACACCATCCTGCTGGCGGCCCGGCCCCTGCTCTGGAGGCGGCAGCGCAGACAGCAGGTGAGACCTTTGCCACACTGGCAGCTCAGGGCAGAAGCCAAGCCAAGCACTTTGCTGGCCAAGCCAGTCGGGTCCTGACAGCGTCCACCCTCCTAGCCCACCCACACAAGGTCAAGGCCTCAGGCCATTGGTGCTGGAGCTCTTCCCACTTCTGTCTGCCTGGCCAGGGTAGGCTGGGGCCTCTGGGAGGTAGTCGCCTTCCTTCATCCCTGCCCACCCCTCAGGCCCACACTGTCCCCTCCCTGCCTGAGGTGGGGGAGACCTGCTCTCCTCTCTTCCCTGATGACTCCAGTTTGAGGGCCATAAAGCAGCTCAAAGGTCGGCGCCCACATACTGTCCCCTTCCTCGGCCCCTCCCTGGATGGACTTTGTCCCTGGGACCATTCCTGTCCTCCAGCCTTCCTCCTAGTGCCCTGACAGACAGGCAGTGACCCCACTGCAAAGGCGAGTGAGAGCTCCGGAGGGCTGGGCGCGGGTAGCAAGTCCCTCTGGGTCTGTGCTTGCTCCTCTGCCCTGTGCCAGGGCTGGAGGGGGCTTCCGGGGGCCAGAGGGGGCTGCTGGGCTGCTGTGCTGGGGAGGAGCCTCTCGGAGGCTTGAGGTGGGTCCTCTCGGGGACATCAGCTTTTCCTGCGCCTCCCTGACAGCTTGGGTTTTGGAGCAGCTGGCACGGCAGCGGGTTCTTCAAGAACGTGCCAAGCATGGTAGGTGGCTGGCAGCGAGACGGTGTAACTGGGCTATAAACCTGACGATTCTGGCACAGCCTGAGGGGGAGCATGGGGCTTGTCCCTCAGGGTGTTCTTGGTGTTCCCTGGAGGGCTCCTGAGGCCCTGCTAGGGTGAGTGTCCAGGGCCTTTGGAGGGGAACTTTACAGACCTGGAGTGAGGAGGGGCATGGGCCACCTGCACCGCCCCCCCTCCAACCTTAGTGTCTGGCCAATCCCTCCTCCCTGACAGGAGCTGGGGCGCCTGGAGATCCCAGCCGAGCTGGCCGTCATGCTGAGGACAGCGGAAGGTGAGTCTGGACTGATGTCACTCTTCCCATGACCCCTCCCCAAGTCCCCCTAAGTGTGCAGGGAGGGTCTGTCCCTGCGGTCCCTCCCACTGATGCTCCGGGCTGCCCTGAGCTCCCTGCCCAGCTCCCTCTGCACCAGGCTGGGGGCTGATGGGGAGGGCTGGAGGCGGTGCCAGAGCCAGGTACCTGACCTGGGCATTTCGGGGCCGCCTTCGGATGCTATCCCAGGCCACCAGCACACTCTGGCCCAGAGCATCACCGAGGCCAAGCCCCCGGAAGTTCCTGCCCGGCCCAGCCGGACCCTCCCGCCGGACATTGACCAGTTCCCCTTCTCCAGCTTCATCTCCACCGGCTTCCAGGTGGGCCCCGGGCCTCCGCCTTCCTGGCCAACTCCTCTGGGTCTCCAATGTGAGCCGCTGCCAGGCAGAGGTTGCCCATTCCTGCAGCTCCCCAGCCTCCTCCCTCTCCTGTCACTAGGGACCGGGGTGGGGGCACGGGGGCGTGGACACAGAGGCATTGCTCGGAAAATATTCGTTGGCCCTACGTGACTCACTCTCCAGTGTTACTCAGATCTGTGACGCCACGCCTGTGTCTCACCTGTGGCAGCACCCTGCTGGCGAAGTCATGTTGTTAAAGCTGGTGCGATGGCCAGGGACACTGGCCGGGCTGCAGTGCCGGAGTCAGAACGGCCTGCAGAGTGTGGTCCCAGTTCTGTTAGAAACAGCAGCGAGGCTGGCGGTGGCTGTATCTGTGCAGAGAAAGCAGGACAAAGGAGAGAAAGGCTGACGCAGCGACTGGTTGTGTTAGTGGAATGTTGGTGGTGGTTTTTATCCTTTTCCACGTTTTCTGAGAGTTTTTTTTTTTAAGGTTTTATTTATTTATTTTTAGAGAGAGGGGAAGGGAGGGAGAAAGAGAGGGAGAGAAACATCAAGGTGTGGTTGCCTCTCATGTACCCCTCACTGGGGACCTGACCTGCAACCCAGGCATGTGCCCTGACTGGGAATCGAACCAGCAACCCTTTGGTTTGCAGCCCTTGCTCAGTCCACTGAGCCACAGCAGCCGGGGCCGTTTTCTGGTTTGCCACATGCACGGGCATCCGTGTTCTAATCGGAATGAGCAACAAAGCTGCATTCGAAGGGGAGTTGTCACACCAGTCCTTCCTTCTCCCTCTCCCAGGGTGACGCTCTCAGGGGCTCCCCAGGGCCGCCTCCGGCAGGTCGGCCCAGACCCGCCCTGCTCAGGCCCCATGTCATCCTTCTTCCTTGCAGGAGCCATCTCTGCCCACCCCTGGGCAGCTGCTGGCCAGGCCCCTCACCCAGCTGGTTGGCGAGACCCCTCAGCATGCCCTGGATATCAATAAGGTGGTGAGTGGCCCATCGGGGAGCGGGCAGGGAGGGCCCAGCTCCGGTGCTGGCTGGGACCTCGGAGCCCAAGTGCCCTGTGCCTGCTCCCTCTGTGTCTGCAGATGCTGCGGCTCCTGGGGGAGGAGTCCCTGCTGCCCTGGCAGGAGCAGGTCATGGGCACGTACCTAGTGAGGCAGGGGCAACGCCAGCCGCCACTGCGGGACGAGCTCTTCAGCCAGCTGGTGGCCCAGCTCTGGCACAACCCCAGCGAGCAGCAGAGCCAGCGTGGCTGGGCTCTCATGGCCGTCCTGCTCGGTGCCTTCCCCCCTCTGCCCACCCTGCAGAAGCCCCTGCTCAAGTAAGGGGCCTGGTGGGTGCAGGCTCCTAGGGGGTGGGGTCAGCAGGCTGCCCCACCTCCACAGCAGCCCTGTGCTGTCCCCCAGGTTTGTGTCTGACCAGGCTCCCAGTGGCACGGCAGCGCTGTGCCAGCACAAGCTGCTGGGGGCCCTCGAGCAGACGCGGCTGGCTCCTGGGACCACGCGTGCCCACCCTCCGACCCAGCTCGAGTGGACAGCTGGACGGCGGCGGGGCCGCATGGTGTTGGACGTCTTCACTTTCAATGGTGATGCCCGCCTCTGGCCCAGGCCTCCCCAGGCCCATAGCAGAGCCAGTCCTGCCCTCTGCCCCTTCCTGGACCCCTCCCTTCTGTCCCGTCCTGCTTTCGGAACCCCCCTGGGGACAGCAGTGCCTTCCCAACGGGGTTAACCCCACTGTCTCTCACTCTCGGCCCGCGCCCCTCGTCCCGCAGAGGAGTGCTTCTCGGCGGAGGTGGAGTCCTGGACCACGGGGGAGCACCTTGCCGGGCGGATCCTGCAGAGCAGGTGTGGGGGGCCTGGGGAGGGAAGGGTGCAGCCGACACTGCCCACTGTCTGCCCCCGCCCCAGCCCCCTCATCCTCCCAGCCCACTCTCCCACTGAGCACCCTCTGCAGCTGCTCCCTCAGGCCCAGGGCCAGAGCCTGCTCCCCACAGGGTGCGGGGCTACGTGGGCAGGGTCCAGACAGTCGGTTCAAGATGGGAAGCAAGGGTGGCCCAGGTTCCAGTCAGCTGGGTAAACAAGCGCACGTGTGAACCAGAGCTGACGTGTAAGTGTAAGGGTTGTGAGTCGCAAATAAGGAAACCTGCTGAGCAAAGGGGATTCCTCACCCAGCCTCCTGTCCCCTTCTGCAGCCCTGCCCTTGGTCTGCCCCCAGGACCTGGCCCTCCCCCATGGCCATCTGCCCGGCTGACCACAACCCTAATGTGCGCCCCTGTCCCATCCAGAGGTCTGGAGGGCAGCCCCCGTGGCTGGTCCGTGTCCCTGCATTCCGGGGACTCCTGGCACGACTTGGCCGGCTGTGACTTCGTGCTGGACCTGATCGGCCAGACTGAGGATATGGGGGACCCTGCCGGTCCCTGTGACTACCCTATCACCCCCCAGAGCTTGTACGTGCTGCCTCAGGACCCCTGTTCCCAGCCTGCTCCTGTCCCTCTCCTGACCCCCACACCACACCCTGGGGTTTAAAGGAGCCACCGCAGACTCGGCCCCCCACCTAAGCCTCCTCCCTCTCTGTGGAGACAACCCCCATAGCAGCCTCTCCACTGCCCTCAGCCTGGGCATGGGCCCAGCCCAGGTACTTGCTTAGCCGGGCCCACTCTGTCCTGCAGGGCTGAGAACATCCCTCCCGCTCCTGGCGTCCAGGCCCCCTCTCTGTTCCCAGGTCCTCCTCCAGGTCCAGCCCCAACACTGCCCAGCAGAGGCCACACAGGTAAGGCTGGGAGTGGGCACACTGAGGCTGGCAGAGTGCTGGGAATGGGGGTGTGGGACCCCCGTGCCCCAGACTGCTGACACTGGCCCCCCTCCGACTCCACAGGCGGGTCCCGGACCGCAGGGAGCCTGGACAGCTACCTGGACGATATCTTTGAGCCCGTCCTCGCCCCGGGCCTCAGTGTGAGCGTCCAGCACACCCCCCATCCTACCTGCGCCCCTGCCCCACTGGGGCCTCTGCTGCCCCTCCCTCCCCTCTCTCGGCTCTAGCTCTGTCCAGGACCGTGTGACCTGTGACCTCTGCCCTTCAGGACCTGGAGCAAGGCAGGGCTCTGAGCAGCCGCATGAAGGGAGGGGGTGCCATGGGGCCCATGCATCAGGGAAGCTACCCTATGGGTGAGTGTGAGCCCCAGCACCCACCCAGGGGCTCCCTGGCCCAGAGGCCCAGGTGGGCATTGCCTGGCACCCCCAGGTCTGGGGTCAGAGCTCCAGCCGGCACCCTGGGCCTGTATCCTTTGCCTGGGGGTGGAGGGAGGTGGTCCGTGGCCCAGGTAGGGACCAACCTGGGAGGGCCCTGTTCCATCAGCCTACCCAGGGATGATGCAGATGCCTGGGTACCAGCCAGCTATGATGCCGGCACCCATGCCCATGATGCCAGCAATGGGCTCAGTCCCCGCCATGCCAGGTAAGGCTGGGCCAGGTAGGGACTGGGGGAGGGAGGGTCCTGTCCAGGGCCCAGAGGGCACGGTGGGCTGAGAGAGGGCTTGGAGCTTGGCCACGGTGCTCACCTGCCCCGCACACCTGCCCCCCACAGCCATGGTGGTGCCACCACAGCCGCAGCCCTCGCTTCCCAGCGTGGACGTAAGGCAGCTGGTGACTCAGCAGCAGAACTTCATCAACCAGCAGGCGCTGATCCTGGTGAGGGTGGGCAGGGTGCCCGGATTGCCCCGTGGGGACAGGTCTCCGGGGCAGTGCCAGGCCAGCTCTCACCTGGCCTCCCAATCCTCCTGCTCAGGCCCAGCAGATGACCACCCAGGCCATGACCCTGTCCCTAGAGCAGCAGACACAGCAGCGCCAGCGCCAGGCCCGGGCAGCTCCAGCTGTTGCCCCCAAGCCCAAGAAGGCCCCAGCACCCCAGAAGGAGCCGGAGTCGGAGTCGGAGCCGGAGCCGGAGCTGGTGGGTGCCTGCCTGCGGGTGAGGAGTGGAGGCCAGGCAGGGGGCAGGCCCAGGATGGGCATGGGCTCCGGGCCTGCAGGACTGAAGGACACAGAGTCGAAGTTGGAGGTGGGAAGATGCAGAAAAGGTGCCATCGGGCCCCAGTGCAGGGATTCCAGGGGCTCACTGTGAGAGTGGTGGCTTGGCTGACGGGGCTGTGCCCTCGCTTCCCTTTCCTGCCAGCACACCTCGGAGGAGGCTGCACTGGATGGATACAGGCCCAAGAGCTTCCAGCAGAAACGGGACTATTTCCAGAAGATAGGTGAGGAAACTCGGGTGACGAGCACATGCAGACGCTCCGTCCCTGCCCCAGCCTGGCCAGGGGTGGCGGGGTGCACCTACTCCCCTGGGTCTGTGTGGCCTGCCCAGGAGCGTGGAGGGGCAGGCCGGGTCATCTGGGCACCTACAGGGCAGCAGCAGAGCAAGATGAAGCCGGTGAAGCCTCCACCCAGGGTGTGGATCCCCCAAGGGGAGGAGCAGGAGGAGGAGCAGGAGGAGGAGCCCGGTGCAGGTGGTGGTGGGCGGGGCTGGGGCGGGGCTGGGGCGGGGCTGGCTCTTGGGTGATGCACAGAATCTCACGTGTTTCCTCTCCTCCTGGTCAGGGCCGTCTCCTCCTCTGCCCGGTCCCCGGGTTGTGAAGAAGCCCCCACCGCAAGGCAGGGCCAAGGTGGCACTGAAGGCTGAGGCTGAGCCAGCCACGCCCAGCAGGGAGATTGGTGACATCATCCGCATGTTCCAGAGCCGCCCAGGCCCCGTTCCTGTGCCCGTGCAGCCATCCAGGTGGGCCCCCCGGGGGGGTGGGGGCCTGCAGGTCCTGCCCGCTCCCCAGGGAGTTGGGCACCCTGTGGACTCCTGACCTTTTCCTTCTCGCAGGAAGCCTTCCCAAATTTTCCAGAAGAAAAACACCCCCAAGGACGAGGCTCTGGCCAAGCTGGGCATCACTGGTGCCCACTCACACTCCTCGGTGAGGCCGGTTCCGTCCCAGCCGGGGCAGGGCTGCTGTGCTCAGGAGTCCGAGGCTCCCAGGGGTCAACTTGGCCTTCTCCCTACACACAGCTGGTGTTGTGTGCATTCTCTGTGCCTCCACAGATGCGGACCCCCAGCCCAGAGAAGGGCCCCCCGCCAGCTGTGGCCCCTAAACCCAAGACCCCCTCCAGGTTCAGGGCCTCCGACTCCATCAGGAAGAAGCAAGAGCCCCTTCAGGAGCTGTTTGGCCAGAACCCACCCACTGCCCAGGCACCCCCACCTCCACCAGTGCCCCCACCGCTTCTACCCGAGGACTTGGGAACCCCTTTGGCTAAGCCCCACGGTAAGGAACCTCACTACCCTGGGCGGTGGGGCCCCCTGTGGGGCCAGGATTCCCAATAGCCTCTTGGCACTCATGGCTGAAGTCAGCTGCTCCAGCTTCTGGACTTTGGAGCCAAGAAGCCCCAGCTTCCGCATTCCCACCCAGGGCAGGGCCCGGGAACCCCTGAAGAGCACTGAGGGACTGTCCTCAATACAGAGCTGACAGCACGGTCAGAAACTTATTGGCCCTGCTGACGTGGTCAGGGAGGGGCCTGACTCAGGGACAGCAGGGAAAGATGGAGGCAGGAGGTGGGGCTGTGGGCGGGGACGAGGCAGTGGGCCCAGAGCAGGGTGGGGGGGCCTTGAAGGGTCTCTGGGAGCTGTGGGTCTTCTCTGGCGGAGCCTGGTCATTCCGCCTCTGGCCGCTCCTCACCCGAAACTCCCTCTGCCAGGCCTGATGGAGCCCTGGGGGGACGAGGGCACCAGCACCCAGCTGCTTGCGCCCTCTGGCAGCGTGTGCTTCTCCTACGCCAACGCGCCCTGGAGGCTGTTCCTGCGCAAGGAGGTGAGCGTGTGAGCGGCCGCAGCCTGGCCTCTTTGGGCTGAGGGCTGGCGGTCTCTGGGGGATCCAGCCGGGGACCTCAACATCTGCTCCCCAAACGCAGGGAGTTGCCATGCCCTGACCCGCCTCCGCAGGCTGGTGTTCTCTCCGGCCTGGGAGGCAGAGGTGTGTGGGAAGGGGCTGGGCAGGAGCGCCACATCCTCTCTCGCTCTCCCTGGCCCCCCTCCAGGTGTTCTACCCCCGGGAGAGCTTCAGCCATCCCTACAGCCTCAGGCTCCTCTGTGAGCAGGTGAGAGCTCCCTGCACCTGCAACAGATACAGACAGACGGCACACACCTGGGCACTTGCTGCGTTTCAAGCCCCACCCCCTCTGTGTAACCCTCACAACACCCCTGGGAGTAAGGACCCCGATTGGCCCACAATGAGGATTGAAAGCAGTGTACCCAGCACCCAGCACCCAGCACAGGAGGCTCTTCCTGGTGCTCTTCCTGGTTCCCTTTGCCACCTCTGGTGACCCAGGGCTGCGCTCGCCCCCCAGATCTCCAGGAGCCTCCCCCAAGTGCTGCTTCCTCAGGGAAGCTTCTTTCCGCTGCCCAAGGAACAGCAGGCAGTTGGGGGAGGCAGGCAGGGGCTCTGGTGGCCAAGGGAGGCCCTGGGCTTGGAAGCCCCACTTCCCTCCCTGCTCCACTTGCACCACGGGCACTCCAGCTTTTCCTCCGTGTGTGACTGTTTCTGAGATGGTCCCTGGCCTCGGGACCTGGTGGTGACCCCCTGGCTCTGACCCCAGATCCTCAGGGACACCTTTTCCGAGTCCTGCACCCGGATCTCCCAGGAGGAACGGAGCAAAATGAAAGACCTGCTGGGTAGGGTCCTGGGACCCTGCATTCAGGCTACTGGGGGCTAAGTGCTGGGCCTGCTGGAGGGGGGAGCAGACTCTGGAGTTCCCCCTGTGCGGGAGCCTCAGGACCATCGGGGCCACTCCTGCCTGCAGGAGACCTGGAGGTGGGCCTGGACTCACTCATCACTGCCGAGGGCAGTGTCAAGAAGCGCATCGTGGTGGCCGCTCGGGACAACTGGGCCAATTACTTCTCCCGCATTTTCCCCGTCTCGGTCAGTGAGGCAGGGGTAGGGCTGGGCATGGCAGCGCCCCCGTCTTGGCCCGGCCCTTCTGCAGCAGGGACCGGGGTTGGGGGTGGGGCGGGCCGCAGTGGAAAGATGAAGGCATCTTGGATGATGAGGGGGACCCAGCAGCCTGTCTGTGACCCCGCCTCCTCGCAGGGTGAGAGTGGCAGCAACGTACAGCTGCTGGGCGTGTCCCACCGGGGGCTGAGACTGCTCAAGGTGACCCACGGCCCCATCGCCTGCTCCCAGCAGCTGAAGACTCTCTGCTCCTACAGGTGAGCCTGGGCTGTGCCGGGGGGCAGCTGGGGGTGATGAGATGGCCCCCAGCTCATGTCCCCACCCTGTGCACAGCTTTGCTGAGGTGCTGGGCGTGGAGTGCCGCGGCGGCTCCACCCTGGAGCTGACGTTGAAGAGCGAGCAGCTGGTGCTGCACACAGCCCGGGCAGGTGCCATCAAGGCCATGGTTGAGCTCTTCCTGAGGGAGCTCAGGAAGGCAAGCGTGGGCTGCGCGGGGAGCTGGGCGGGGACCTCCACCCCACGCTTCCTGGTGCCCTGTCCAGGTTGGCTGGTCTTGGGGCTGCCGGCCAAGCTGCCTGGGGTGGGATGAGGCACTCTGGCTGGGTCCCTGGAATTCTGGGGGGTTTAGGGGAGAATGAGGCCAATGGAGGGGGAGTAGGCCGAGCAGCTCCCTGGCGGCCCCGCTCACCCTCCCGCCCGCAGGACTCCGGCTACGTCATCGCCCTGCGAAGCTACGTCACCGATGACCGCAGCCTGCTCAGCTTCCACCGTGGGGACCTCATCAAGCTGTTGCCGGTGGCCCAAGTGGAGCCGGGTATCTCCAGGGGCTGGGAAGGTGTTGACGCAGGGAGGGCGGCAGGTGGGCGAGCCTCCGAGGGGCAGCGGGGCCCGGTGGGTGAGGCCGTCCTCCTCGCCTTCCAGGCTGGCAGTTTGGCTCCACCGGGGGCCGCTCGGGGCTCTTTCCCACCGACCTCGTGCAGCCGGCTCCTGCTCCGGTTCTCTCCTCACCAGAGCAGCGGACTGACCTGCCCAAGAGTCAGCTGCCGAGCGGAGAGCCGGGCCTGGCTCACCGGGAGGTGAGGGAGACAGGGGAGCAGTGAGGATCGCCCTGCCGAGCTCTCCCAGTCTCCGGCCTCGTCTCCCCGGCAGGACTGGGAGCCCCCCGTGGGCGGGGCTGTGCTGCCTGCCCCTCCCGTGCCCCTTGCCTAGCTCAGTGCTGCCCTAGAAGATCCTCAATAAAAAGCTCCTGACTCTCCTGACTCCTGGTGGTGTGGTCACTGCAGCTGTGCTGCCTGCTCCTCCAGGCTTGTGAGGGGCGGGGCTGGGGCAGGGGCCCTGGACAGGCTGGTGGGCACCCGGGTGGCACCAGGTCTCCTGTGCTCCCAGGGCCCCACTCGCCCCCAGAGCCGGGCACACAGCGACAGCTCGGAGACCGCCTCTGCCCTGTTTGCCTCACCGTCCACGGACCCCCACAACTACAGCATGCAGGAATTTGCCCTGAAATACTTCCGGAAGCCCCCAGCCTTGTGAGTGCCCCGGGCCCACCTATATATATGCTGGTCTGTCTGCAGTTTCCTGGAAGTGGGCTTCCCTGTTCAGGACCACCAGGCTGCAGCCTGGGGTGGGGCGGAAGGGCCGAACAAACAGAACCATGCTCCTCTCTGCGCCCCCAGGCTTGACCAGACTGACAGGGGTGCGAAGGGGAAAGCCATGGCCAGCCTGGTGCAGTACACCAAGGTAGGGAGACAGGTGGGGGAGGTCAGGCTGGCGGACCTGCCCTCTGGCCCCCGTGGATCCCAGACCCACAGCCCGGCCTGTCTGGCTCCAGGACCCCATCCAGGAATCGCTCATCAGCCTCAGTGACGAGGGCGTGAGCAGGCAGGCTGTGGAAAGCTTCCAGGGTGAGCAGCCGACACAGGTCCCGTGCCTGTGGTGCCTTGGGCCCAGGCATCTGGGCACCTTCCCTCGAGTTTGCCAACTCCGGGTAGCTCACGGGTGGGTCCTATAACCCCACGGCCTTCACTCACTTCTATTCCCACCCAAGGGGCTGTGGGGTGTGTGGGTGCGGGCTGGAAGGCAGCGGTGGGTCCAGCCCCATGTGCCATGTAGGGTGCAGGCCCCCAAGGGAGCTCTCTCAGCCTCACTTCCCCACTGGGAAGGCTGCGTCTGCCGCTCTGCGCGGCCAACGTATGTTCCGAGGGCCAGGCATCGGGTGCCGGGGAAAGCCCCATGCGGGGACGGCGTGAGCCAGGGCCGGGCCCCCAGCCCGGCTCCCCATGTTTCTCATGCTGCCTGCAGTTCTGATGCAGTTCATGGGGGACCAGCCTAAGGCCGGGGGCAAGGACGAGATGGAACTCCTCTACACGCTGCTGAAGGTGAGCAATAGCCGCATGGGCTGGAAGCCGGGGGGAGGCACGGGAGCCCCGAGGACGAATTCCTGTCCTGAATGGGAACCCCTGCTTTCCATGGTCACGATTCATTAGCATCATCCACAAGTACTTATTGAGCACCTGCCGTATGCTGGGGGCATGGCAGTGAGCCAGGCAGGCTACATCCCCAAGAGCTGACAGCCCCCGTGGGAGAAGACAGTAAAGCACAGAGCCCGCGCCTGGAGAGGGGTGCAGTGGGGAAGTCGGGGAAGGGGCCACCGCAGATGCGGGGGTGAGACACAGCAGCAGCGAGGCCCCTGTGGCTGCGGCCCAGGGAGCTGGGGGAGAGGAGGACGTGGCCCTCGAGGGACAGTGGGTCCAGGTCCTGGCAGGCCTTGTGGGCCATTGTCAGGACTTTGGTCTTTTTAAAGAGACAGAAAACCACTGAAGGATTTTGAAGAGAGATGTGGCTTATGTTTGCTGGGGACCCCCTAGCTATCCCAGGGGCCTAAGGGCAATGGAGGTCATTGCAATGACCCCCCTCCACCCCGTGAGAGGCGGTGCGGGCACTGGCCGACAGGTGGCAGCAGAGGGCAGGGGACTCAGAGTGGCAGTCCCCTTTGCTAAGGAAACCTGAGGCGAGGCGGGTGCAGGTCTCGAGCGCCGGAGGGGTTTCAGAAGAGTGGAGCCTAGACTTCCAGGGGGCAGGCCTGGCGTGCCAGGGAGGAGTCTCAGCTGGGTGCAGGCACTGCAGACGAGGTGGCCAAGGGGCCAGTAGCGACAGAGGTCCCGGGGCAGCGCGGTCCTTAGAGGTCAAAGAAGCAGGTGGAGACAGTGATTCACTGATTTTTGAAAAAGATTTTATTCACTTTCAGAGATAGGGGAAGGGAGGGGGAAACACCAATGGGTTGCCCGCAATCCGGGCATGTGCCCCAAGCAGGAATCAAACCAGCGACCTTTCAGTTCACGGGCTGGTGCTCACCCCACCGGCCAGGGCTGCAGACGGTGACTGAGAGTGACCAGCTGTGCAGACATTGTTACGCTGAGATAGAGACAGAGAGGTGACCGCCCGGCTGTCACCCTGACACAGCCCCAAGCCCACAGCCATCAGCAAGATCTCTCGGTCCCTAATGTCAGACCTCGCACCGTGCCACGCCCCACAGCACTCTGCCTGCCCCCGCGGCCCCTCCCCAGTCACCTGCCCGTTCTGTCCCCATAGCTATGCCAGGAGGAGGAGAACCTCAGGGATGAGATTTACTGCCAGGTCATCAAGCAGGTCACAGGACACCCCCAGCCGTGAGTGTGGGGGCTGCTGGGCCGGGCGGTGGGCAGCCGGCGGTCATGGCCTAGCAGCCTGAGCCCAGGCCCTCTGCCCTGCAGAGACCTCTGTGCTCGAGGCTGGAGACTCCTCAGCCTCCTCATTGGCTTCTTCCCCCCATCCACCACGCTGCTGCCCTACGTGACCAAGTTTCTGCAGGACTTAGGCCAGAGCCAAGGTACTTATGGGAGGGGCTTCCAGGCTGGGGCTCGGCTGCTTGGGGGGGGACTTGGAGAAGCCTGTGACCACCAGCCTCGCTCCTCTCTGCAGAGCTGGCCCGGAGCAGCCAGCAGCACCTCCAGCACACAGTCAAATACGGCGGGCGCCAGCAGCTGCCATCCCCTGGCGAAATGCAGGCTATCCTGGTACTGGGGGTGTGGACAGCTGGGTGTTCTGAGTCTCCCTCGGGGGTGGGGAGCTGGGGCCTCTGTCCACGGTGGACTGACCCTGTCCCCTGCCTTGGCAGAAAGGGAAAATGGACCGCCCGCTTCTAATTCACCTGCCTGGAGGCCTGAGTTACAAGACCAACATTTCAACTTTCACTGTGAGCACAGGGCCACCAGAGGGGCTGGGGACAGGCAGGGAGGCTGTGGGCATCGGTCCTGGGTCCCCAGCCCTCCATCATGGCCCTGCCCACGTGCCCAGGTGGCAGCAGAGGTGCTGGAGGAGATGTGTGGGCAGATGGGCATCACGGACCCCAAGGAGGTGCAGGAATTTGCCCTCTTCCTCATCAAAGGGGAAGGTGAGCTCCTCGACATGGCAGAAGGGCACCAGGCCGGGTCCTCCTTGTGCCCATGGGCAGGCAGTTCCCACGCTGGGGCTGGCAGGGCTGCGGAGGGCTGTCCTCGAGTGGCAGGGCAGGCTGCCAACTGGGGCTCCCCTTGCAGGCAAGCTGGTGCGGCCCCTGCGGCCTCACGAGTACCTCAACAACGCAGCGGGGGACCTTGACGCCAGCCTCCACAGCCGGCGGCTCAGCTGGGAGACACCCCTGCACTTCGATAACCCCACCTACATCAGCACCCACTACAACCAGGTAGGTCAGTCTCACGCGGCCCTGGCCCCAGTGCCACTCATCCCTGCCTGTGTGGGAGACCCCTCAGCCTCCCTCCGCGCAAGGAAAAGGGATGGAGGGAAGAACTGGGGGTTCTAGGGCCCAGCTGCCCATCACTGCTCGGCCCGCAGGTGCAGCGGGACTACCTGCAGGGGAAGCTGCCGGTGGGCACCCAGGCCAACGCCCAAGTTGCCAGGCTGGCCGCCCTGCAGCACCTCAGCAAGGCCCATGCGGCGCCCCTGTCAGAGTGAGTGTGGGCGCGGCCCCTGCCTCCTGCCACTCCTCCGGTCCCACCCCAAGGGCCCCTCCTTCAGCCCACAGTTCAAGGGCAGGGCCACTTGGCTTGCACTCTTCTCGGCCCTAACCAGATGGGCCCGGAGCCGGGGAGGCTGTGGACGCCTGTTCTCCCCACCCCAAGCTTGAGGGCAGGGACACCCACCTATGTGCCGGATCCTCAGTCTCACCCACGGCAGCCGCCAGTCCGCTTACTCACCACCTGCCGCGTGCCCAGCCCTGACTGACCTGGCTGTGTCCTAGGCAAGACCTGTCGGCTTACTTGCCGAAGCCGCTGAGAGGTCAGGTGGACGTGGCCGCTGTAGGGAGCCTGATGGCTCGGGAGCTGAGGCAGCTGCAGGGGTGCAGCTCCCACGAAGCACAGATCGCCTTCATCGGTGGGTCTGGGGCGCACGGGCTGCTGGGAGGGGACAGGAGTTAGGGGGCCCCGGAGGGAAGGGGTGAGGGCAGAGGGGGCTGAGAAAGCCCCCTCACTTGACCTAGGGGCCAACTAGGGGAGGCCACTGAGCCCCACTGGCCAGAACTGCCACTGTATGCCCCTCCCCCAACTCCCCCAGAGGGCGTGAGCCAGCTGCCCCTCTTTGGCTGCACTGTCTACGTGGTGCTGCGTGTGAGCCAGCAGACCCTGCCCGGGCCTGGCCTCCTGGGGCTGAACCGCCAGCGCCTCATCCTCATGGACCCCAGCTCCCAGGTGGGTCCGGCCCCTGCGCCACTCCTCCCTGCCCCCACTCCTCCGCGTCCTTCCCTGGGAGGGGCCAAGCTCTCTGTTTTCTGCTGCCCCCAGACCCCACACTGTTCCATCGCCCTGAGGGACCTGCGTCAGCTCCACCTGCTGAGCCCCCTGGATGAAGAGGGGCTCCCTGGCCTGGAACTCAACTATGGCTCCACCGACAACCCCCAGACCATCTGGTTTGAGCTGCCGCAGGTGAGTGGCCAGGGCCCCTGACCATCCTGGGAAGCTGGCTTGCTGGAGCCTGGGCGCAGGCTGACACCCAACGCTAGAGTGTGCCATAGGCAGGGCAGAGGTGGGGGCCGGCTGGGGACCCTGCCCTCACCTGCCGGTGCCCCGCAGGCCCAGGAGCTGAAGGACACCATCACCCACCTGCTGGACGGCGGCACCGAGTCCCTTTAGTGGCCAGCGTCAGCCAAGAGGAGGGGTGCAGGGGTGGAGAGGAGGAAGGAGCCCCTCCCCGGACCAAAACCCGTCCGGATGGTCTCCCTCGAGGGCTGTCGGGTTGCTCTGACTCGGACGTCATGGCTTGGCTGTTCCGCGCAGCACAGCGCCTGTCCAGCACAGCCCGGCTGGCCCACATGGAGGCCACCAGTTAGGGGCTGCCACAGTGACCTCAACTGGGAGAGAAGAGCGGCACGAATCCTTCTTGGGGGTGCGTCGGGGGCTATAGGAACTCGGCTCAGGCAGCTGACGTTGCCCAGGCTGGGGGAGACGCCCACAGGGACCCGGGTCAACGTCAGCATGAGCGCAGACCCAGGTGAAGCAGCTGCCAAGGAGATAAAACTCCCGAGACAAAAGGGCTGTGTGAGCGTGAGTGTGTCACGGCAAACAGGACTTTATTTCTCTGGCAAACGTCTTGGTCCAGCCCAGCCTTCCAGGCCCGGCGCTGAGCAGGAGCAGGGCCTGCGCCCGGGGCCAGCAGGGCTCCTCCTGAGGGGCCCCAATGCCTCGCACAGGTGGGCCTCGCCCCTGGCTTACAACTTAAGTACAGGAGGTGGAGGGGCCGTTTCCCCTTCCTGTTCCCTGGGCAGCAGCCACACCACCCACACCCTTCTAACCTGGGGACCCGACTCAGAAGACAGCCACGAGGGCCTCAGGCCTTGCAAGTAGTGAGAAGGGGGCTGATCCCCGGCTGCTGACCTCGATTAGGGAAAAGTCTGGGCCATCTCTTTGGCAAGGAGTGGCTGGAAGGGGGGGGGACCCTGAAGAAAGAGATGCCACTGGCAGCGGTGGCCTGCCCACCTTCCCCATTCCCGAGTCAGGCCCAGCCAGGGTGGCCCATAGCCGAGTTCGGGGAGGACACTGATCCTGCTGGGCTGCAGCCGGTTACGTCTGTGGGTCACACGGGCTGTTCCAGTCAGCCTCACTCTCGCAGCGGGCCCGGCCATGGAAAAACTGCTCGATGAGGTTCTGGGCCTCTTCCTTCACTACAGATCCGGAGTGGGGGGCATGAGGGCCAGTCTCCTCCCCACAGAGCCCCCACATGCCCCCACCCAGCGATGCAGGCACTCACCGCTCCCTCCCAGAGAGGACCGCTGAGCCAGCGAGTGGGAGAGGTGGCGGGCGAAGCCTTTGAACAGTTCCTGCGGGCGGAGGGCACAGAGAAGCAGCGAGCACAGGCCCCAGCCAGACCAAAGGGCAGGGCAGACCAAGGGCAGGGGCGGGCGGCTGGCCTGGGGGTGGCCTGCTTTCTCTGAGGCTCCCACTCCCTGCCCTCCTGCTTCTGCCCCCAAGTGGCCCAGGGGAGGGCGCGCAGAGCCCTCCTGCCTCGCCTACCTGCCTCGCCTACCTTGGATGCGAACTTGCCCTCTTTGTAGAAAGGGGTCAGGCACTTGACCACAGCGTCCGCAGCCACCTTCAGGGAGATGCCGGGAGCCGGGAGCTGGCAGCAGCCATGGGCTGTGGGCTTTGCGGGGCCCTGGTCACCGGCCAAGGTGCTGTCCTTGGCCTCAGCTAAGATGGAGCCATTGGCTGAAGGGCAGGGCCTCTTCTGGGCCTGGCTCTCTGGGTTGTCCTGCTCAAGGCAAGGCCACGGTGGAGGGTCACTCTGGGGCTCCCTGTTGCTGACATGGAGAGATGACTTTCCCCAAACCCCTCACCCAGAGCAGAGCAGAGGAGCCACTGGCCTGGCCCACAAGTCTCCCTCCCGCCGGGGCCTGTCTGTACCTGCTGGGGCCTGGGCCTCTTGCCCCTCTGTGTCTCCACTGCGGGGGTGGGCCGGCCTCCACGGGGCCCCAGGTCTCTGGGCAGGCGGGCACTGGCCGGGGAGGGAGCAGGTGTCAGAGTTCCAGGTACCAGCTGTGCCCTCGGCCCAGGCAGCCCCTGCAGGAAGAGCCCTGAGCTCCAGGGCCCAGACATTGAGGGAGATTCCAGAGGATTCTAGGGCTACCTGTGCCCTTACCTTGGACCCTTCTGGGTGCACCCCTCTGTCTGTGGAAGGGCAGCCAAGCACCCCGGCGCTCTGTCCTCCTCCGAGGAGCACTGCACTGGGGCCGCAGCCAGGGGCTCCTGCAGCCCACTGCAGGAAGGGCTGGAGCTCTCTGCCCCTGGGGCTGAAGCAAGGGGCGGGGGGCTCTCCGCCCTCCGGCAGAGGAAGCGGGTGATGTCCTGAGAGTCCCTCAGCGCCGCGGCGGCCAGGAGCTGCTGCGTCCTGCTGGCGCGGACCTGGGTGAGGGAACGGCCCCCGCAGGGGCCTCCCGCCGTCTCCCCAGGGGAGGGCCCCCCACAACGAGCGCTGCTTCCAGGGGCCTCTCCCCTGAGCCTGGGAACGGCCTCACTGCTTTCCTCATCCTGGAGGCCATGAGGCTGGCTCGGGGGCCCCTGCACAGGCTGGGGGGCTGGTGCCTCGGCCTGCGTCCTCTCCATCACCTCTGTGGCTGTTCGGAACGGGCAGGAGTCTCTGGGGAAACCAGCTCCCACACGCTTGGGTTTGAGCTGTGAGCAAGAGAACAGAGGGTTCTGACTGCTGGGTTCCCTCGAGGACCCTCCCGGCCGAGGGCCAGGGGGCGTGGCGCCCTCCCCCGACGTGTTCGGGGTGGACACCGGGCACTGCTCACCGAGTACACCTGGGAGGCCGGCAGGAGGTCGTGCTCGGAGGGCTCCGGGGGCCCGGCCTGGGCGCCGCTGCTCTGGGCGCCGCCTGCTGCGTGGTAGAGCTGCCTGTCCTTGGAGGCTCTGTGGATCTCGGCCACCTGGGGCGGGGACAAGCGGGCCTGCCATGGCACCCACCAGCTCCTGACAGCTCCCACCCCGGGCTTTCCACCGGGGGCTCCGGGGCCCGCGGCTATGGGCAGCTGGACAGTGGACAAGTTCCAGTCCTCACAGGGTGGACTAGAAATGCCTCCAGCTGGCAGAGGGAAGTCGGGTTCGCCCCGAATAAGTGGTCTCTGGGGTGAGGGGTGGACTCTCGGCTGCCTGGGGCCAGAGGGTGGGAGCCTGGGAGTGTGGAGGGGCATCCTCTCCCACCCTAGCCGTGAGCACGCTCGCCTGCCACCGCCCGGCCCACCTTCTTCAGCACGCTGGCCTTGTACAGGTTGGCTGCCTTGGCGTTCCGGAACGTCTCGTGTTCCAGCTCCACGGCCTCGGCCTGGAGGGCAGGTCTGAGGGGGTGAGTGCGTGCCGTCAGGCAGGCCTGAGCCCTCTCCCTGTTGGATTCTCCCTGGGCACCCGGAGAAGATTCAGGGCCTGGGAGGAATGGCCTTGGGTACGGGATTCCAGCCTGGATGTTTTGGGCAAACTCCAGCCTCTCGGTTGTGGCCAAGTCTGGCCCCCAGTAGGGCCGTGGGGACCTGCATCCCCGGGGAGTAGGATGGGCCACAATCAGGGGCGGGGGCTCCCAAACAAGCCCAGGGTCCTACAGCTTCCCAAGGAGCAGGACTTGGAGAGCCCTCACCAGCTGCCTGGCCTGGGGCACTCACCGGTCAGAGGCGCCTGCGGCCTGGCAGTTACCGCTCAGAGCCTCCTGCAGGAGCCGCAGGCAGTGCTCCCGGGCCTGCACCAGGAGAAAGGGTGGTCACATGAGCCCCCAGGCTGGGGGTGGGGTAGGGAGCCGCCACCTTGTACCTTCACAGTAAGCCTGGGGATCTTCCTGCTGGAAGCCTCTTTGAGGGGACAGTCCTCATCTGCGGGGAGAGGGACAGGCTCTTCCATGCAGCTTTCTGCGCTCTGGAGTCCCCAGCCCCCCATGGAGGCACCCCCCACCCATGCCCTGGAACCACCCCCAAGCCCCTGGGCGCGTTTCTGTACTGACCTGGGGGTACAAATTCTTCCTTCTTGGGGTCTCTGCCCTGCAAGGACAGGAGGGGCTTGTGAGGAACCCTGCCCGCTGAAGGGCAGCACCCAGTTCTGCACCAGGGAAGGGCTCGAGAGGGTGTGAGCAGAGCCCCTGGGACCCTGCAGAGCCCACCGCCTTCACCTTGCGCAGACTCATCTGCTTCTGGTAGAAGAGGTTCCATTCCCGCTTGTGGGCCTCATCTCTGCCCTCGTCCCCGCTGCCTCCAGAACCTTCGTCGTACCTGGGGGACAGGCTGGGCCTGAGCAGCCCTGGCCTGGGCTCTGCCTCCCCTCCACACCTCTGGAGGGGCAGCAGTGTCCCGGTGTCCTGGCAGCTTGGGCAGTACTAAGGCCCAGCCCGGGCACAGCCCGTGGTGCAGGGGGACGGACTGTGGCACGGTGTCGTCTCTGGTCTGGCCTTGGCACCAGGGAGAGAATGTCAGACTATTCCCGGGGGGTTGGGGCCCCTGGATTCACTGCCCCTCACCTGCTGAAGCCACCATAGCCTCTGCGGCCTCCCTCATACAGCTCAGGGTCGGAGCCGTTCTCCTGGGAGGGCCGGATGCAGGTCTTGCTCCAGCTGCTCGCACGCTCCAAGGTGTCCAGCTGCTTCCGCACGGCCTCGGGACTCCGGCAGTGGTCGCAGCCTTCGGTGCAGGCGGGCGGCGCATCCCCGAAGTACTTGGCAATGGCAGCATGGCGGCACCTAGAGCAGGCGGCAGAGCAGGGGTGAGGGGCCCAGTACGGACCAAGCTGGGCCCCACACTCCTCCTCTCACAGTGGCCTCAGGGCACCCTGCTGGCCCTTTTACCACGAGGAGGGTGAGGTGAGGGCACTTGCCCACGGCCACATGGCACGTGGGAACCGGAGGAGGCGCAGTGTGGCCCTGCTTCTGCCTTGCTTCTCTCTCTGTGGATCATTGCTCCTTGGGGCCTGGGCCCTGCTCCCCTCTGTCCTCTGGAGGAGGGGGCCCTGGGAGGGGCGGGGCCCTGGGTGCAGGGGCTGGCTCTGCAGTTGAGGCTGCAGCCCTGGGGGAAGTGCTGGACCTCCAGCCCAGCGAAACACAGCTCGAAGCACGCACTCACCTGCAGACCTGTAAACGGTGCAGAGAGAGCCGGGCCCCCAGGGGCTGTGTCGGGGCTTTGGAGACTACACTCTGAGGCCCTTCCCCCAGCACCTGGAGCCCAGCGAGGGCTCACTGTTGCTGCCTGTCACTCTTTTCTGCAGTGAGGGAACAGCAGGAGGTGGCCCCACCCTAGCTCAGCTCTGTTTCTGTCTCTTAGTGACCTCTTCCTTGCTGTCCCCAGTGAGCCTCTGCTTCGCCCCATGTTCACAGTCCTGGGCCGGGGGCCTGCCCGAGGACAGGAACCCAGCGGCTCTGAGCGCCGCACTGCACACCAGTCCCCGTGGGGCAGCCAGGAGCAGCAGCCTCGGCATAGCCCGCCTCCCAGTGCCTTCCAGGGTTGCAGTCCCCCAGGGCACCGGCTTCCAGCTGTCTTCACTCTGACTCCCAAGGAGGAGGCAGAGTCAGTCCTTGGGGCAGGTGCAGCGGCCCCAGGAGGGACCACAGCTCTATCAAGTCCCTTACAGTCGGCCAGTCCAGCCGCAGGAATGTGGTGATGGTGGGGAGCAGAACTGTCCAGGTGCCACACGGGGACAAGAACAGCTGGTGCAAGAAGCCCTGTCAGCAGCCGAGGCCCCAGGAGCAGGCTCCAGGAAGAAGAGCTGATTGTCACCGAGTACCCAGAGCCTGTTAGCCAGGTGGGGAATGCTCGCCAAACAGCCCGGGACAGCCAGGCGGCCGCCAGAGGGTGCTGTTGGCCCGCTCCTAACACCAACGTGTACCACCTTCTGTCGCCAGAGTCTGCTACCTCTGCACAGTGGCCTCCGGTCCCGCCTCTGGGAGGCCCTGGCGTCCGAGTGGTGCGGCCACGAGGCTGGCTTCCCACCCCACCCTCTCCCAGGCCCTGACTCACTGGGGTTCTGTGCTCACACTCAAAGGGTTCCATTGACAGCTCGAAGATGCAGGCTGGGGTCCGCTCCTGCCCTGCTCCCCGCACAGGCTGGTCACGCCCAACCAAATGTCAGAGGGCCCAGCCAGCCACTGAGCTCCGGAGCCGTCCCCAGCAGCCGAGCCCAGAGAGCCAAACGGCCTAGGAGACCCGCAGAGTTCCTCCAGGCCTGGGGAGCTTGAGGCACATGCCCAGCAAGCAGGCCAGGCACGGGCCACTCCCAAACCGCTCGCTCTGGACTCCCAAGTTCTTCCTCAGAATACCTCCCAGGGGCCTGGCTTCTTGGGTGGTCGGCCCCTCCCCCCACTATTTACTTTCTTTCCCCAGAGAGGCCAGAGGGAGGGACCAGCCAGGGAGTTGCCTGAGGTGCAGGTTGGGTTGGTGGGGGTTCCAGCCAAAAGGCCCTCCTGAGGGCAGGGCAGGAGCCAAGGGGCTGGGCGTGCTGGGGGCCCCCTCCCTCCACACTCCACACTCCACACCTCAGCCGGAACCTCCCTGGGGTCCTCTTTGCCAGGGAACAGAAAGCCGACCTCGCTTTCACCAGCTCCCAGCCCAGGCCCGGCCCACGCGGCCTAGCACACACCCACCAGGAGGGAGAGGAAGAGGAGGAACAAGCCGGGGGAGCTGGGCACATTCCTGCAGACCTCCTGGGGCAGGACGAGTTCCCAGCAGGGCTCCCGGCCTGCACCCAGGCAGCGGTGGCACTGGCACCCGCCCCCCCAGTGGCCGCCCTGTGTAATTTGACACTTGGCTCTCCTGGACGACCAACAGAAAAGCTAGAGCCCAGACAGCAGCTGATCGAGCTGCTGGCCCGGAGAAGAGGCATTCAGGGAGCGGCACGGGTCACCAAAGAGGCGTCTGAGGAGCGGAGAGGTGGCGGCAGGCCTGTGGGAAGAGGCCCGAGGACAGTGCCTGGCTCCCAGCACCTGCATCCGCCCCCAGCGCCCACACCTGAGCTCCCAGGTGAGTGACCACAAACCGGGGGGCGGGAGGGATGAAGGGAATGGAGCAGCGAGAGTCCCCTGCCCCAAGGGTGGAGGGCCACAATTTACTACGGGGGACACCTGTCAGTCTTCCGGATGGCCTCCTGTTCAAACCCGGGCTCTCCCTGCCTTTGCTGAGACCCAGCACAGGGCACCAGAGGCCAGGTCCGCAGCCTCTCCGAGGACAGTTTCCTCCCTGCTCGCTGAGCAGGGAGGGGCCCAGGGTGCCTGCTTACTCTGCAAGTTAGCTCAAGCTTTTCCATCGGGGGCTTAGCCGAGGGACGTGGCTGCCCCGTCTTGGGGGAGAAGCATCGCCTGCCCACACAGCCTCCCTTTCCCCAGGTGGAGGCAGAGCTCGCCCTGGCCCTGCTTCCCCCAGCCCCGGAGGCTCGGGGCCAGGTCTGTCCAGCCGTTTCCTACCCTCAGGGCATCTTCGCCCACCTGTGTCTGGGACAAGAGCAGCAGCTGCCACCGACTGTGAGGGGCTTTGTAACAGGGTGCAGCCAGGCCCCCCCCATTGGGATTTGTAACAGGGTCCAGAAGTCGGAGTGTCCAGGAAATACTAAAAATACAGATGTCAAAAAATATACAGCTGTCCCATCCACTGGGGGGATGGGATGTGTGGAGCAGGGCCATTGAGTTATTTTGCATATCAACAGTTTGCAAATAACCACAAAAAACGGTTATTAACGTATCTGTAACTTTTAGCTGGTTTCTAAGTTAAGTAGCTGTGGCAATGCTTTGAACCAGGGAGACGGGAGTGACTTAGGCCCTTGATGTAACTGGGAGGCAACACGCCCCCCGCCCCCCCCCATTACAGAGCCTGCGTGAGAGCTTGGAGGAGGTTGGCCCCACGCCACGGGGCCATGCTTGCCTGGACTTACTGTGGCAGCTCAAACAAGCTGGAAGAAACACGGAATGCTAGCAGGTGTAGCTGGCGGTGGGCGGAGTCAGGAATGGGGATGCAGAGGGAGATTCACGCCCGGGTCTAAACCAGGTGTGGCAGCCACACGGGCTGGAACCCCGTGGTTTGGGGGCACTCTTAAGCACTCGGCTTAGGAGACAGGAAAGCAAGGTGCGGCAGCGCTGCAGGGCGCGCTCTGGAAAGTTTGGAAGAGTGTGGGAGATGCTGTGGGAAGGAAAGGGGTGGAAGGACCTCTTGCTGGTGCACCCTGAGAGGGTGCCACGTGGGTTTGGACTGAGAACTGGAGGTCACAGTAACACAGCTGATGGTGCTGGGAACCTCGGGGAGCCTCGAGACCGAGCCCATATCGCTGGGAAGAACCGGGGGCTACCTGAGCCACAGACTTCTATTTCTTATCATCTTCTATTTCTCCCTGAGATGCAGTACCCCAGACCAGGCGAAGTGGGGAAGGACGGACTCTGTTTGTGGGTGTTTTGAGGGACTTTGGGATTTTAACAAAGACATTAAGTCATTACTCTAAGTCTGTGTAACTTTCGAATAAATTGTTCCTTTCCTTTTCACCAATCTCTAGCATTGAGAGCTATAATTCCCTGGCGGCAGGCAAGGTGAACCTAGTTCAGGGGGATCCGGGGAAAGGGGGTCCTTTCAGGAGCAGCTTGGCCAGCTCACTGCCAGGTGTTCTCGGCCTGGGGCCCCTCCAGGCTCTCACTGAGATGCCCACAGATCTCCCTAAATGCCGCGCCAGAAATGAGAGGGCCAGACTCTACGCCCAGGGTCGGTGGGGAGAAGGGGAAGACGGGGAACTGAGACTGGGGGAGCTTCTGCCCTGCTAGCCAGCCCTCTGCTGCACCGGTCAGGCTGACCTGACCCCAGGATGGCTCTCCACCCAGCACAGAGAGGGGCTGTCCCTGGCAGGGCCCTGGGAGCCCAGGCCGGCCAACCCCTCCTGCCTCCCTTCCCCCATGCCAGGGCTGAAGTCTCCCTCCCCAACCTCCAGATGTCTTCCCCAAAGCAAACAAGCTGGTATCTACTTAGGAAAAACACGATGTAGGGAAGAGTGGAAACCGAGGGTCAGTCTGAGTATTCCCAGCTCAGCAGAGGTGGCGGAATCTGGCCTGGGCTGGTGGCTGGGCAGCACAAGTGGAAAGAAGGGCTGGGCGTGGGGCTGTGCCCGAGGCAGCAGGGAAGGTAGGGAGCTCATGGCTACACCCGCTGGCTCCTACCCCCGGGACACCCCTGTGCCCAAAGGACACAGGTGGATGGGGTCCCGAACACAGTCCCTGAGTTGGGACAGAAGAGTAATGCCCAGTTTCTGGGGCTTCGGGAATAATCGCCAGCAGCACGAGGGATTCCTCTGGCCCTGAAAGGCCACAGGAAGGGGAAGGGGGACCCACTGAGGGTTCAAGTGCCCACTTCCCACAGCAAATGGGAGCCAAGGCGAAGGGGGCTGGTGTTCGGAAGGCTCGGGGCAGCCCGAAGTGGCCTCTCCACCTCACTGGCCAGGCCTCTGGGCCCCACAAGTCTCCCACAGACCTAGGTTGTTATTCATTCTAGCTGTTTCTCAAACAAGGCAATGCCCTGGGGGCAAGGGTGGCTGAAAACCACCCCTGACAAAATAACCGGGGCAGAGCAGGAAACCCTGAGGGCCCTGTGCCATCCACACCTGTGCCCATGAGTCCCCAAAGCACCTGCTTGCTGCCCCTGGGAAGCTGCAGTATCAGTTTTGCAAGGAGGAAACCGGAAGCTTCTGTAGGAGGGGCAGCTATCTGCCCTGACGGCTTCGTCTCGAGGTGCTCTGTTCAGGAGATGACACCCACAGGAATGTCACCTAGTCCACCCGCTCTGCCCACCCTCCTCTCTGCCTCGTTCACTTGCCCCCTCCGCTGGCTGCCACCCCAGCCTGGAGCGCCCTGGGAAGACTCCACGCAGGGCTCTGCAGACAGGCAGCGGGGGCTGCTCCCCAGACCCCGGGCCAGGAAAGCCACCACCTGCTCTGGCTGTTTCCCACGGATGAAATACTGAGCACAGGCCTGGGAAGGACTCTGATGTCCCTGGTTCACAGGCAGGAGGTACGTTTTGGAAGGAGTTTGGTGGACCTGAGATAGACCAGAAAAAACAGAGAATGCCCCATGGACCCACTGGACTTCCCTGCCCTTCTCCCTCCAACCTGGGAAGGTGCGGGGAGGAGAGGCAGCCAGCCCCAGAGTGCCCACTTTCCCGGGGCCACAGCTGGGGACACTCAGGGCTCCCTGCAGGGCAGCAGCTAGGGCACAAGCCACATACATGGTCACCTGACTGCCGCTGGCTATATTGGGCACCAGGCGCCAGGCACCCCCTTGGCCTTGCTTTAAATAGCCCACTGGGAAGATCGCCTGAGACCTGCTGGAATGTGCCTCTGAGGAAAAAGAGGCCCCTCCAACCTCCACCCCCCTACGGTTCCGCTAGGGGTCCTTCTGCTCCAGCCTGGGCTGGAAATGCCAACACCTCAACTGAGAAGCCAAGGGGCTCCTCTTCAGTCTCTGGGGCAGAAGGGCCTGGTCCAGCGGCCCCGCTCCCGCTCCCAGTGCAGACGGGATCCAGGGAGCAGCCCTGGCCTGGGCGAGGCTGGCTCACCCAGGTCTCCAGAGGCCCTGGGCGAATGGCCGTGACGCTGTCTACCGCCATGGCCTGCTGCTCCCAGAGACCAGCACTCTTCCCAGAGCAGGGCGTGGGCCCCCTGGGCAGGAGTCTGCAGCTTTCTGACGTCGTAAGTCCCGGAGGGTGGCTGACTTCAGAGCTGCAACCTCTGATCAACAAACCCTGCCTTCCCTGCCCAGCAAATCCGGCCTCTGCCCAACCTGGGCCACCTTCCTCCTCCTGCTCTGAAGGTCACGCCCCTCTGCGAGCCTCACGAGGGGAAAAAGCACCCCCTGCCCTCCGCCCGCCCGGGTTAAGGAGTGTCTGATCCTTATGGTGGGCAGTGCAGGCACTGGGCCAATCGGGCTGGAGAAGCCAGACCCCATGCAGCCAAAACTGGAGCAGGAAGAGCAGCATGCGCCTCTGCCCTGTGTGCTCCCCCGCCAGGACCCAGCCCAGCGGGTAGGCTGTGGGCCACCCGGGGACCCTGGGGGCAGGGATGCCCACAGGCCCCAGGACAAGGGAAGGGCCTGCTCCACTGGTCAACAGGAGGGATTCTGTTTAGTGGGACCACGGGAGCGAGACCCTGTGCTTGGGAAGGAGTTCGGTGGACCTGAGACAGAAAGACAGGCGAGACCGGTCCCTTCGGCGGTTCTCACAGGGCAGGTGTGGCCTTGGCCTGGTGAGTGATGCACCTGACAAAAGCAGTGTCCTGGGCTCCAGAGGGTGGGCCTGGGCTGCCCTCGCAGAGCCCACCAGCTTCCAACGGGCTCTGGGGCCCAGGTCACCGGGCTGGCCCACCGCATGGGCAATGCCCGAGTCAGCTGTCCTGAGCGGACTTATCTTGCTGGTCAAAGGGTAGGCTCCCCGAGGCAGGCCTGCACTGAGACACGGTGTTGGGCAGCAGGGGGAGCACCGGCTCGACCCCCGATCTGCTGTGTGACCCCGGACACGTCCCTTCCTCTCAGCTCTCAGCGTCCCCGTTTGTAAAAAAGAAAGGAGGCAGGTGTAGTAACCTGTGGTGTTCTAGGAGGCTATGCCTTAGTATATCTGAAAACTCGGGTCCTGGCCTCCTTTGAGGAAATGTGCCGACCCTGGAGTGGCGTGTGAAGGGAGATGGGAGGCTTCTGGAGTTGAAGCCTCCCACTTCTGACCAGAAGCCGCTGGTCTGACTTCCACGGAGCCATCGCTGTCTGCTCCCTGCACCACCACATGAAAGCAGCTCCCCGTCTCCTGCTTGCCTCCCCTGCCTTCACCTCATACACTTCGAACATTCTGGAACGAAGGGCCCAGATGAAACTCCCCCAAGGTGTTTGAAGGGGTCACTGGCAGTGTTCAGGGAGGTGTGACTACCCCGGAAAGCCTCCCGGCTCTCCTGCACTGACCAGGCCCCGCCCAGAGGGAGTCACATGGGCTGGGCACCTCCCTGTGCCAGGCTCCACGCTGCGAGGCGGCGGCCTTGAAAGATCAGCATCTCACCCACATCACAGGGAGGGACACTCGGAGATGAAGGGACTCATCCAGTCACCAGAGCAGGAAGGGGAGGCAGCGCTCAAACCACGGGTGACACAGCGCTCTGCGGCAGGCAGATGACAAAACCACTAGAAAAATTATTTTGAGGAGGTGATGCGGGCGGCACATGCTGGTGGCCTGCCCGGCTCTGAAGGGCTGAGGCAGAAGGGGGCAGGAGTGCCCTGGGGGCCACCAGAGGGGCACATGGGTCAGTACGGGGTCCCATCCCCTGCCGATCGGGGCTGCCCCAGAAGGAGTGGGGTGGGCTGTGGTAGCGGGGGGGGGGGGCTCCTGCCACAGCCAGAGGGGCTCGAACAAGGGCCGCACACCACAGGGAGGACAGGGGCCAGGCTGTGGCACCTCCAGGAGAGCCCGGCTCCAGAGACCACAGCCACATTGGGAAAACCCACCTGGCAAGATGGGGGATGTGGCAGCAGTAACTGCAGCCCGAGGCCTGGCACATGCCCCTAGCCACCTGTCGGCCTCCCCGGGGCTGGAGCCGCCCTGGAGAGCAGGTTCGGGCCGGACTGGCACACGCGGCCCCTGGTCTCTGGGTAAAGGCCCTGGATCCCCGTGTCTGCAGGCGAGGTGGGGGGAGGGGCTCTGCCGCACATCACGCCCAACTCACAGACGGGGCCTGGGCCTCCCGGGCAGGAGCTGCCAGTGGGCTGAGCTGCCACACACCGGGGGCAGGCGCGAGAGCAGAGGAGGCCCTCCCGGTAGCCCAGAAGTGCGGGTCTGAACCAGCAGGGGAGGGAGGGACTGGTCAGACTAGCCCTGGGGTGCCTGGCCCCACTTTGAAGAGGACCCCTTGGGAAAAAGTGAAGGGACACAGGGTCATCTCTTCCTCCTCCTCACAGGAGAACGTGTGAGCAAAGAAACTGGGCTGGTGGAGAGGTGGGGGCAGTGCCAGCCAGGTGAGGGTGGGGGGCTACCTCTGAGCAGAGGGGCCTCTCGGGCTCCCCAGCAGTGCCCCCCCCGCCCCCCCACCACAGCCACCAGAGCCGTGAGGGCTGAGACCTGACAAACCAGTTCCACGGGCTGCAGGGGAGCAGGAGGGCAGATGCTCTGGACCCGGCCCGCAGGGACTCAGGCCCTGTCTCTGCTCAGCGCAGCCCGGTGGGAATCCCGCAGGAACCCCGCTTGGCATGGCAGTCGCGGACTTCGTGCGGGAGATGCGCGCGGTGGGGGAGAGGCTGCTGTTTAAGCTGCAGAGGCTGCCGCAGGCGGAGCCCGTGGAGATCGTGGCCTTCTCCGTCATCGTCCTCTTCACAGGTCAGTGGGCCGAGGTTCTCCTGGGCTCTTCCAGGCGCCGGGGAGACGAGACCACGGTGTCGGCCCGAGGGCTGGTGGGGGCGGCGTGGAGCCTCCCAGGCGGAGGAGCAGAACGGGGGATCTCCCCTAGTCTGGTACGAGCTGCTCGAGTGATGGGCTGGCTGCCGCTGGGCATCGGGGGCAGCCCAGCACTCCAGCCCCGGGATGGGGCAGCAGAGCTCCGGGAGGCAGATGAGGTACGGCAGGGAGGAGGTCCAGGCCCCGGAGGCCGGCACTGGGCTGGTGGACACCTCCGTCAGACCCACGGGTGTTTCTGACCAGCGATCCAGGCCTTCGGGCCAAGGCCCCCACACCTCCAGAGGGGCTGCTTCGGAAGGAGGCAGGCGTCCCCTCTCTTCTTATCTTGGGGTTCCCTGTGCCCTCTGCCCACCCCCCCATCCTCCAGCCACTGTGCTGCTGCTGCTGCTGGTAGCCTGTAGCTGCTGCTGCGCCCACTGCTGCTGCCCCGAGCAGAGAGGCAGGAAGGCCCAGGTGCGGCCTGTGACTCCACCATGAGGGACGGAGGGCCGACCGAGGAGACACTGGAGAGGAGTCCACCGGAGCCACGGCCTACGTGTCAGCCTGGCCCTGCAGTCCTGACCCCTCAAGATCAAGATCTACTGTCACAGCACTGGCCCTGCCCAAGAACCGGACCATGATACGGGAAAGCTCGTCTAGGAAACAAGGGCTGTTACGGTCATCAGGCTTCCCTCCCGCTGCCAGAGAACATGGTGCGGAGGAGGGGCCGACGGTTTCAAGGACGGAGTCAAGAGTAACGCGCCAGGGCACAGGCCTGTCTGCACTTTTAACAGAACACGGAGCGGGTGGCCACCCCGCGGGGAGCTGGCCCCGGGGTTCTGCTGAACGATGCCAAGGAGCGCCCGACCACAGGGACTTTGAGCAGTGGCGGGGGACCCCGTGCTCCCCACCCGCGTGGGCCGTGCAGCTACTCCAGCCCATGTTCGCCTGCGTCTCCCCAGTAAAAGCTTTTCGGGTGTGTGTTTCTGTGGGGCCTGCCAGGCTCCCGGGCCGTGCTCTGTGCCTCAGCAAGGTCACGTGCCAGAACTCCAGGGGCGTGACCGGTGGCTGTCTTTTCAGGCCCCCACTCTCCGGGTGCCCATGAAAGCTGGAAAAGGCGCAGGCGGGAAGGCCGCCCGGGAGGGAAGGCCGCCCGGGAGGGAAGGCCGCGGAACCAGTGAGGCGGGTGGGCGAGCTCCGGTCAAGCACTAGCGGCTAACGAGCTCTGACCCCCCGACACCCACTCCACAGTGACAGGTGCTGTGTGTGCCCCAGGCAGGTGCTGCCTCAGAGGTGTCACTTAACAGTGCCCACTGCCATTAACTTGGGCGGGCACAGCTTGCACTAGCAGGCTCACTTTGCACTAGCAGGCTCAGGCTACCGAGTTTTCCCAAACTTCTGGAGTCAGAGAAGACAGCCAGACCCTGACCTGTGTTCCGGAACCTTCACCCTTCCCCATTCGTGTGCCAGCCTGTCTGGGTTCAAATCCCCCTCCCCAAGTCACCAGCTGTGGGAATGCAGGTGAGTGACGCCACCACCCTGAGCCACATTTTCTCCTTGTGACATGGGGCCAATCCTGGGAACTGCCTCCCGTGGTGAGCCCGTGGGGATAAGCTAAGATGACCTAGGTCGAGCACGGGTGAGCTCTCTGAGTGTGTGAGCGGCTCCTCTGCACGGGGGCCGGCCCCGAGCTACACGGGCCGCTGTAACGGCGGGTCCTGCTGAAATGCAGCACTGCCCGCCGCCCGCTCAACCGGCGTCCTCCTCCAGGGGGCTTTCCGGGCAGAGGTGCGACCCAGGGGTGACGGCAGGGGAGGGACGGCTCCGTGTCACCTCCCCTCCTGCCCACCGGACCCCAGAGCCATAAAAGGTCCACATTTTTCACAGGCCTCTGTCGTCTGGGCCTGGGCAGCCCGTTCTCTGGCTGCTTGGGGGCAGAGCCCTGTCTGCTCAGAAAACAGGGAGTAGGGAGGGACGCCAGCCCCTGCCACCACCCGTTGCCACCACCCTCGAGCTGATGGGCAGCGGAAGCAGTTTCTCTGGCTGGCTTCACTCCCTGGTGTCCAGGGCCTTGTCAGTTTGGTTTCGGCTGAAGACCCAGAGAGGAAGTACTTCCATACAAAACAGAAGAAACGCAGGAAGTCTGCCTGCGCCCTCTACCCCACCGGGACCACCCAAGAATGGGATGCAGAATAGTAACAGCAGTGGTGACGCCGGTGATGGCGTAAAGGCAGCTAGAGCTCACTGAGGGCTCACCGGTGCACAGGCGGTGACTGTCCTAGAATTCTGACGCAGACCGGTGCACTGAACCCTCACAGCAGCATCCATGCTGCACGTGGCGTTATCGTCCCCATTTTAAAGACAAGGACATTGAGCCTCAGCAACGCTAGGGAGCCTAAGTCCACCTGAGGCAGGACAGGAAAAGCTGGGAGAATTCCTTTGCAGGGTGTACGGGGAAACTGAGACAGAGGGCCAAACAAACTGGCTGAGCGATTCACAGCCAGGGGCCGGTGGCCTCCCCTCGAGATGGCATCTAGGCCTCGGCTGTAGTTCAGCCCCAGGCCCAGAAAAGCAGCAAAACCGGGTGGGTGAAGCCAGGGCCAGCCTGCAGTGCCTAATGACCCCCTGTCACCGACCAATCCACGGAGACTGGGGCCCTGAAAGCACGCACCTGGGGAACTGATGCGTATCTGCCGACACTTCCCCAGAGACCCCCCTCAAACTGCTGCCTGCTGGAGAGAGACACACCTCCAGACAAAGGACCCCGCTGGGGCGCCGCCCAGCCACTCCCTCCCCCTCGCACACTCTCCTGTTCCCCCACAGGCAGCACCTCCCGAACTCTAAGGGGAAAAGGGGCGGCGGCAGCCTGCAGCTTGTCCCCAGCTGACCCCCTGAACCCGTCCCCAGGCTCCCTTTTCTCTGACTTCCCAGTGAGCAGAGGCAGCCCAGCCTGGGCTCTCCTGTGGCTTCTCCTGTTCTAAGCCCTTCCTTGCTTCTCTGTCCGCAGCTGTAATAAACACTCTCAGTCACCTGGACTCGTGTTGTGAGATCTTTCCTACACAAAGTCAAAACTGACATGCTACCAGCTGGCCCTGGGCCGTCCCGCTCAGGGCCAGGCCCCTGCCCGGTGACAGGACCAGCTGAAAGGTGGCAGAGCCAGCCTCTGGGCCCAGCCGGGCTGGCAGCAGAGCCCCTGCTTGCCGCGCGCAGGCCCGAGGCCTCCCAGCTGCAGTGTGGGTAAGGCTCTCTTTCCATTATTCTCCATCAGCCAGCCCAGGCACCCACACCCGGAGCTGCCTCAAAATGAGCTCCTGGTGCGAGGGTGGGGCCCAACTAAGTCTCCCTCTCGGAAGAAACGCGTAGGGAAGTGGGAGGGGCAGGGTGCAACGGGAAGCCCTGGGTTCAGGAGCCCCTCCAACAGCGCAGCACCCCAGAGACTTTTCCGGAAGCAGCTTTTCGGCAGCATCAAGGACGTCCCTTCCTGAAGGTGGCTGAACCTGAACCTCTTCGCTAGAAGTTTCTGGCTTCCTGGTCCAGGTGCCAAGAGGTGGAGGCCACACCGACAGCCCTGGGTACCGACAGGCTGACTGGCTGGTTTATTTGCATTTTTCTCTACCAGGCCAGGCAGTACCTAACTGCTGAGTCCGAGTGAGACGCTGTCCCTAACCCCAGAGGGCTGGCTCCTCCCCACTCCTCGGCAAACTGGGGCACCCTGGGCCCCGCCACCGATCTGGCCGCCAATCTGGCCGCCAATCTGGCCAAGTCCGGGGCAGGCTTCAATCCCACTCAGCTCAACCAGCCAGACCTGCTCCAGTGCCACACAGGACAGCAGGCTGTGCACTCCCGGCACAGGCCTTTCCCAGCACAGGGCCTCTCTGAGTGGAGAGGCGGCAGCATTTGTGGGAGAGGCTAGACAGAGAGGCGCGGCAAGGTGGGCGGTGACCACGGGAGGGGTGGCCTTCAGGTTGTCTTGGGCCCAGAGAATGTCTGGCAGACTCCAGACACCAAATCTCCCCATTCCCGCTGCCACCGCACCCAGCACCAAGCCCCCGCGGTTGCTGCAGCAGTGTCCGAGCCAGGCTCCCGACTCAGCTCCGGTCTCTTCATGCCCACCCTCCCCCCAGCTGTGGCCTCTGTGGTCTCTCGGTTCCTCCAGAGGGTTTCACTTTGCACTTAAGGTCTATGCACTTTACCGTCTGCATAATATGCCTCCTCAGACCCTACAGTCCGGTCACCTATACTAAGGTCCCCAAGGATCCCATGGGTAAAACTTGGCAGAGGGCACACAAACTGGTTTTCTCCTGAATCTGTTTTCTCAAACACTGACATCTGAAGGCAATCTACAGTGAAATCTTCACAGGGACTGATGGAGTTTGCTTGTGGGTAATACCAGTTCCAGAGCAGAAAAAACAAGGACAAATTAATTTTATCCCTGCAGAAAGAATCCTCACTTCCCTTGGGACCTGCCGCCTTCCCCGGAACCCTGACCCGATTCCAATTCTCGCACGGTCTCCAGGGTCCCCGTACATGTCACTCCTTCCAGAGGTGGCATCCGCTCAGTCCCTGCCAGGTCCTGCCACAGGCACTGACAGCGGTCCCCCTCCTCCCAGGGCTCTTCTCCGAGTGCTTGCCGATTGGAGTTCCTGAGTTGCCCAATTTTGCTCCATGATGCAGAGCAAAAGCTTAAAGGCATCTGCAAAGGATGCGAGTGTGAGATCCTCCTGGATTTTTATAGAACATTTACCGCTGTCTACAGCAAAACAATATTTTGACGGGAATGATATCTGAGTGTTTCCAAAGTCATTCCAAGGCGGTCAGAGAGGCGATTCTGGAAAGGGCCTCTCCCCACTCGCTCCGAGGTCCAGCGCAGCCTCAGAGCACAGGCTGCCGAGCTGAGGCAGGCAGCTGGGCTCACCGCCCGGCGTGGCTCCCGGCTAGAATGGCCGAGCCTGCTCCCCGGCTGCAAGATTGGGGTTTCGGCCATTGTTGTTGCCTCAGTGCGTTCTGTAATTCTTAAGTGCAATTATGTAATTACAATGACAGCTGCCACAAACAGGTCTGGGGACAAACAGCTGACTCTCGATAAGCACCCAACGTCATGACGGACAGGAAGTACAAGGGTGTACCAGGGACCAGCCCGCGGGTGGGAGCGGTTGGCAGTCAGGGTGTTCAACAGAAGGGAATGTGGCAGGCCAGGGTCAGCGGAGCCGTGATCGTTAAGAGGGGCTTCACTGAACTTGCCTGTCGAGGTCTCTTCGCACCTGGCCGCACGTTAGAATCGCCTGGCGTGCAGGGCTCGGACGTGCCCCGAGACCGAGGTTGGTGGTCCGGGCGGGGCCTGGGCACAGGCGCTCAGAACGGCTCCTAGATGGTCCCACCGGCCGGACTGAGGCCGGTGCGCTGGGATGTGAGCACTGGGAAGGCAGGGCCTGCCCCTCCTGGTTCACACAGCATGGCAGTGCCTAGCGCAGCTCCTGGCCACAGCAGGCACTCGAACCCCGTCTCAGAGGAGTGAGTGGCGGCCACCAGGTTTCAGGTGCCAAGGACATGGCTCCATTCCCACTTCCTGCCTGCCCGGTCACACCCGTGGGTAGGAGCCAGTCACATGAAGCACAATCCAGAGCCTCACTGGTGATTAACACTTCTACCCAGAAATTAGTTCTGGGAGGTATCTGTGGGAGCTGTGGTTAGCCACGCACCCCGCGCCGCAGGCGGGGGAGCCTGAGCTCTGGGCGGGCCTATCAGTCCACACCTCATCCAGACAGAGGTGGGCAGGGGTAGGCCTTGGATCCCATCTGTTCCCCACCCGCCCCAAGTCTGACTTCTCCTAGTGAAGATACCTCGAGAAGCCCCCTGCCACATGACCTCACAGAAGGGCAGAACGCAGGTGAGGGGGCAAGTGTGACAGGCAGAACGGAACCGGGGTTGCTAAGCAATGGGCGCCGGCCCACCTTTGCTCAGGTGGCAGCAAGGAGGACCAATCAGGGCCACTGGGCAACGAGAACACCCTTTCCTCCCAACAGGTGCTTCCCTGAGGCCCAGCGCAGTTCTTGTTACCTGCTGACCTCTTCGGCTGGGCCACGGCCTAAACCATTACCCCTCTCCGCCCTGTCCAGCACACGGGATGTGGACAGCAGAGTCAGGTAACGGCTCCCCCCTTCTCGGCCTGCGTACCTTCGGCCGGCCACGGCGTGCAGCCTGCCGACCTCAGTGGTGCCTCGAGAAGCCCTCAAGCGCCCGTCTGCAGCTGCCCCACAGGAAGTTTACAGAGGTCTCCACTCGAGTCGGTCCTCTCCTCCACACCCACGCCGATCCCTCAAAGGGCTTCCCAAACGTGGGGCCACTGAGGCGGGAAAAACAGGAAGGACCCCGAGCAGAGCTTTAGCTGAGGCGGTCTGACCGGGAGAGGAGTCCTCACTCATCCCAGCACCGCTTAGGAAAGGACTAGAGAGTCAGGAGCAGCCTCCAGGAAGCCCGAAGGCCCCCTCCGTTGGTGCCCGTCCTCGCTCCTGTTTCTACAGAGGAGGACAGTCCATTCACTGCTGGCTGGAGGCGTTGAGCCCAGGGACCCGCCGTCGCTCCAGGGCCTGCTGGCCGCAGAGGTGGGCCAGCAGTGCCCGGAGGTTGCTGCAGGGGGTAGAGTTGGGGCCGGGGTTGGGTATGGGTGGCCAGCAGTGCTTGGGACAGGGCCTTGGAGAGGCCCCTGCACCCAGAGCCTTTGTCCCCATCTCAGGTTCACATGGACACGCTGCTTACCCCCCCGAGTCACCTCTGGAAGGACCAGTTCTGGGAGAACCCCTGGGACCAGGGTGGCCTGGCTGTGATCAGCCTGTTCGTCATCACGGTCCTGCTTCTCATGTCGTTCGCCATGGTGTTTCGTGAGCTCCCTCCGCCTGAGAAGGCCAACCACTCCAAAGAGTCGTGACCTGACTTTCTGGGGGCCGGGAAGGGGGGCCACCTGTTACACATTCCCCAGACATGGTGCATGGCCTTCCCCTCAAAGCCCGTTCAGCAGTCTGGAATTACACATTGTTATGTGGTGATCCAAAAAGGGCCATCTTCCTCACTGGACCAAGCACCGTAGAAGGCAGGGACGGGCCCCTCTGTGCTCGCCACCGCGTCCACCATGGCCGGTGGGCCTGGCAGGGTCAGTACCAACCGGTGTCTGCTGGTTGAACGAACGAAGGGACAAAGGAGCAGAACGAACGCGTGAACAGAGGGCGCTGGGCTGCCGGCTCCCCCAGCGGAGACGGCGGGAGCCCCGCTCGGCCCAGGCCTGCACCCAGAGCCGTCCTTCCCTCTCGGGCAAGTCGTCTGGCCTGCAGGCCGGGAGGGTGCTTCACACCAATTGCCGTCCTTTTGCCGCTACAAGGGAAAGCGCCCTGCCGTGAACAACCAAATGCTCCCCATGGCCTTAGCCCAGAGGAAGCAGCGGTAGGCAGGAAGAGGGGAAGCCCGCTGGTGTCCCACCCGGCGGCCCTCCTCTGACCCCAGGGCCTTTGCTCCTGGTCCCAGAGGCACCCCCGTGCACCCCGGGCCCAGCAACGCTGCCTCTCCCTGTGGAAATGTGCGCACCTCTGCCCAAGCCGCCGCACCGGCCCGCCCCCCGCTGCCAGGCGCTCTCCTTAGTGAACAGCTGCCTCACCTTCAACTGCAAACCCAGACGTGCTAGAAAAGGGGCAAATATCTGGAGGGGAAGGGGCTTTTTCTTCATGCTGCACACCATTTACGCGTTACAGAAACACTCCCTGCACTCACGGAGCAGTGGCAAACCCAGCGACACCAGCGGGGCTTCTTCCACCCCAGGGCCTGAAAGTCCTGGGGTCTGTGACCCTCACGTGTGACACACGAGAGATGAGGCTGCGCGTGGGGCTACAGGAGCCCCGCTGGCACCCAGGCCCCCCAACACTAAGAGGAGGAATCAGGGTAGAGGCCCCCAGGAAGACCTGGCCCCTTGGGATGTGGCAGCCGACCCTCTGGACAGCCCTGCCACGCCTAGACTCATCCCAGACAAGACCCAGGTCAGGGCTGCTTCCAGCAGAGGGGACAGTGTCCAACAGCAAGGACACTTGGCCCTCCCACCCTGAGTGCTTCGATCCAGGAGCCCGAGGCCTAATTAGGCACCTCCCTGTCCTAGTGCCCGGACAGGGCTCCGGTCACCACAGCTGTGGACGTGGGCAGTCCTGAAAGTGTAGCCGAACCCCTCGGCACAGAAGACTGTGCCCCAAACCTGCTCTTGTCCCAGAGGCCGAATGTGAGCAGACCCCTTACAGAAGGAAAGTGCTTCAGTCCAGGGGCCGCCGGCTCCTCAGTGACCAGGAGGGACGGGCACCGAACCCAGGGCCCAGATAAGAGTCTCTGGTTTCCAGAGCGAGCCCTAAACATCTGCCAGACACCGGTAATCAGCTTCATGCTCCCAGAATCTCATCTCACCACACAAACCCAAGGCAGCACACGTATGTGAAAATGCACACCGAGCGTCGGCAGGTCCGGGGTTCATGGCATCCGTCTGCCATGAGCTTTTGGCTGTCACGTCTCGCACACCGGTGTGCTCACCTCCAAGCCTGAAGCAGCCATTTCTGCCTCATCTGCCTCACAGGGCTGGCCAATGAGATCTCACCAACGACGGCAGAGGAATCAAAGAGCTTTCCAGACCAAAGGGCTGCCCAAGCGCACCGTGCTGCCGGCCAGTCCGGAACCCCCCGGATGCCCCTCGCAGGTGCACAGCGCTGTGCTCGGGAGCCGCCCTGCCACGGCCTGCCCGTCCCAGGCTCCTGCGTGCCGCCACTGCCGGCAGGTGCAGATGAAACAGAAGTGGGCGGGCTGGCGTTACGTGAGAAAAGCTGATTTCTCCGCAAGCACGTTACGCACTCCGCAAGGGGTACTGGCGGGGTCACCCGCCCCTGTTCGTCCGGGTAAGAGTGAAGCCAGTGGTCCAGCTCAGTGATGACCACAGTGCCAGTGGCTCAGAACTGGTCCATGGACTCAGGACTGAGTCACTCACGGGGCCATGCACTCCGGAAGGGGGTAAATTAGGGCGGACAGATGACCACCCAAAATGTTCAGTCCTCACACAGCCAGAGTTCCTGGGGTCTTCCACAGAAGAGCAGAAGGGTACTGACCTCTAGGCTGCCTGACAGGAAACGCCCCAAACCACGGCCTGCAGCAGGCAGGGGCCCCCTGGTGGCCCAAGTGCTGCCCTGCATTAGCTGGTTAACCCGCGGGGGCTGGAGGAGGAAAGATCGCACCAACGCTTCTCCGGAAACACGCAAACGAGTCACTCACCCCAGCTCTTCACAGAAGTTCACCAAGGCCTCAAAGGCCAAGAGGGCGGCTTTGTCGGATGCTTTGTTCCCTCTCTTCTCCTGGAAACAAAAAACGGCCATTTGTTTGGTGATGACCAGAGGGAGGGGGCGGGGGCGGGAGAAGAGGGGAGAGCGGGATGAACGGTGATGGCAGGAGACTGGACTCGGGTGGTGAGCACACAGGACGACATGCAGAGGACGTGGTACGGAGCGGTGCGCCTGACACCTATGCAATTTCACTAACTGATGTCACCCCAAAAAACTCAATTAAAAAATTCTTTAAAAAGAAATGACCATTTAGTAAGTCTGACATAGTTGCACTGCTTGTGCCCCCAAAATGATGACAGAATAAATACCAAATGACAGTAAAAAAGCCACTTACAAAACAGTGTCCCCAAACCTGAGCGTGCATCAGAACCACCTGGGTAACTGAAAAGAGTGACTGGGGGCCTACCCCTGAAGTGAACTTTCTGGAATGGGAGCTTTTGAGGATTGATATTTTCCAAAAACCGCTCACGCGATTCTCACGCAGAAGACCCAGAACTGGCCCGAGAACCACGGTACAGGATGCGACCCAGTTTAACAGCGGACCCAGGCCCCTGCTCCAGGGCGCGGGCGCGGGCACTCGGGAGCAGGTGCGCCTCCGTGTGCACGGGGGCACACTCGCACTGGAACGCTGACAGTGATGGCTCAGCGTGGGAATACCTGTTGCCTTTTTGGATTTCCCCTGGAACTTCACTGAAGTACATTATTAGCTTTGAGGAGAAATGAGAGTTTTACATCGTTCCACTCAGATCCGGTGCCTGCTCTGAGCCTGCCTGTTCTCTGCAGGGTTTTAGTTTCCTTCATCTAAGTCGGTGGTTCTCACCCCGGCTGCGTATAAAACTGGGGAGCTTAAAGAAAAAATCTCCTGTTAATAGCCTGTAACCTTTACATGTAGGTATTTAATAAGTTTTGTTCTTGCAAATTAAGCTTTTCATTTCCATTCCTAGGACCAATATTTATAAAAATGCAGCAAAAAGCTACTGCTTAAAAAAATTTTTCTATTGCGTTAAGGCACAAGTTTGTGTGTGTGTGATGAATTCTACTGGATTTCTAGTAGACTCGGGTTCTCTAGGCAGGCATTCGCTGACCTTTCTACCTCCCGGTGACCTCTCTCCTCTTCTCCCTGACCCTGTAAGTTTACACCTGTATTTTTGTTTTGCCTTTATATTGTCATTTTGGTGGGAATCAGAAACGAGTGCTTGTATTTAATCTTTCTCACAAGGAAAAGTCTGCATGTACCCTTCTGCAACCTCACTCGTCATGCTTTGGAGGACCCACTGGGTCCCTTTCAGCCACCCAGGCCGCCCACTGGGTGACCGGCCCACGGTGCACTCATCCCGCACGCACTGGGGAGGAGTCCGACCCCACTGTCACAGGGCTGCAGCAAACATCCCCGTGCATCCCCGTGCACGTGACAGCGTGTCCGTGCACACGCGGAAGTACTGGGCCGCCGAGCGCCAGCGTCCTCCGCCCACACGTCACCACCTGTCTCGAGTCTGTCCCTGACAGCGCTGTGAGACACCCTCTCCCGCACCCCCCAAGTGACTGCAACGGTGCCCCACTTCTGCCCACCTGACGGGTGCGAAACGGCAGCCCGTCATCTACGCGGCGCTTCCCTGGCCCCTAAGTGACGTGAGCACCTCTCCGTGCAGGCATCAGATGCCTGGCTTCCTCTTCTGCGGGATTCAGAGACGCTGTTCGTCTGTGACTCGTCACCCACAGAGAGCTCCACCTACCCGGCCACTCACGAGCACGGCAACTATTCCCCAGCGATGGCTCATTTTTCAGTTTGTTTATGGTGTTCCTCTCATGGAAATTTTCAGTGTGAATTTAGACAAATAGACAGTATCTTCCTTCATGGTGTCTGCCTTTAAAATCTCAACATACTCGGCCCTTCCTCGAGGCCATAAAGTGCCCCCGCCCCATGGACAGTGAGGCCTCCGATTCGCTTGTGTGCGGTACGGGAGGCGGGACTCCAATGTACCTTTCCAGCACCAATCACTCAGCAGTTCGTCCCTCCCTGTTGACTGACGACGCCACCCGCCCTACGCCAACTTCCCTTACAGACGTGGGTCTGTTTCTAGGCTCTCTACAAAGATGTATAAGCAGGTGTTTAAAAGAGGCTAAAAACGAAAGCAGAGCGCTTGTAACAAGGTGGGAAGGTGGTTGTGTAACAGCGATCACGAAAACAAGGCGGGATCGGTCTTGACGTAAAACACGCACACGAAAGGCCGAACCAAGAGAAAGTGAATGCTCAGAAAAAAGTCTGACCTCACTCGCTGCACTGCCCACACGCCAACACACAATCCCCCTGCCATCACGTCTGGCCCCAGGAGCACCTTTCTAGCTTACAGAACCCTGACCTGAGTTCAGAGATAGGCTGCGTGAAACAGGCGAGCAGCGGCTCAGGACAGGAAGGGCTGCCCCTGCCCGGGGCTCACCTGCAGAGTTGCTACTTCCTTCCTGATCAGGAAGCTGACTTGGTCCCGGTCGTTCCTGGAGTAATAGAGACGGCACCAGGAAGGCTTCCCGTCCCTGCCCGCCCGGCCAGACTCTTGGTAGTACCCAGCCATAGACTTGGCGATGTTCCAGTGGGCGACAAACCTGTGGGATCCAAAGGGACAAGCAGCGTGAGATGTGGCAAAAGATCTGAGGGGAGCAGTGGTTCTGAGTGGGTGGAGCAGGGCCCTCCACAGCGACCAGAGGTGGGCAGCGGGCAGGGAGAGGACCCAGGGTGCAGCACAGCCAGGACACCTACAGTCCACCCGCAGGCCTCCCTGCTGTGGAGCAGCCCCGTTCAGAGGTCACAGCAGCAAAGGGTAGAAGTCCAACACACGTGAGAAAGAAAAACTCCCCACAGTCACAGGTCCCATGGGAAAAAAATACTGGACTTAAATAAGATTAGGCCACTTACGAGCTGTGCAACCCTGAAAAATCCTTTGTAACCTCTTTGAAGTGGGAAAAGGATAACGTTTATTAAATACCTACTATGACCAGCCTGTGAACCAAAGGGTTGTCGGTTCGATTCCCAGTCAGGGCACACGCCTGGGTTGCTGGCCAGGTCCCCAGTGTGGGGCACAAGAGAAGCAACTACACATTGATGTTTCTCTCCCTTTCTTTCCCTCTTCCTTCTCCTCTGTCTAAAAGTAAATAAACAAAACCTTAAAAAAAAGGGACTGTGAGCCAGTGTATGTATTTGTCTCATTTAACTGTTACAGTCCTATCATGGGAGGTAGCCCCATTTTAGAGACAATGAACTTGAGATTTAAAGAGGTAAATTATACAAGATGACATGGCGAGGGCACAGAAGTGCTAGGATTTGAACTAGGGGTGTCTGATTTCAAAGTTGGCCCCTAACAAGACACAGCGAACCCAGCATCCAAACTCTAGTTACAAAATCCGTGTTCAAAAGGAGACCCGACTTGGGGCGGTGAACGGTCAGTAAGATACGCAGATGATGTGTTACAGAATGCACACCTGAAACCTATGTACTTTGATTAACCGATGTCACCTCAATACGTTCAATAAAAATAAAGTCTGTGATCCCTCAAATGCAGTACCCAGACTAATTCCTACCCTGACCAACCCAGGGTCGCTCTGAGTCTCAGCAGGACCACGTACACAGAGGTGCTCCTTAAATCATACGAGGCACTACTGTTGGTGTCGATCAGAACAAAGGGCTTTGGGTTGTAGCCCAAGAAGTCTCCAGAAGGTCAGGAGCGGCTGGAGGTAACACTCTTCCAACAGCTGCAGTGTGGGCCGAGGAGGCTGGGACGCACCTGTCTCCTCGGCCTGTGGGTCAGCAACAAGAAGGAATGACGGGGACAAGCTCTCTGCCTTGACTTCCTACAGGGAGCAGGTTAAGACACCTCATGCCGACCCTCACGGGGTCCATCTGCTAAGACGTGAGTGAACTGCACTCAGGTTCATTAGTGGGCTGCACTAATGAATGAGCCGGACGGTCTGCCTGCTGCCCCGCCTCCTGGGGGCGGGGGAACCGTTCTGCACAGGCACCGGGAGCAGGCTGCACAGAAATGGTCAGCATGTAGGCTGTGCACCAGGGAGCACCTTTCTCCCCGGGGCCTCACTCCCCGCTGGCCCTAGAAGGAGCACATGGACTGGTCCTCCTGGAGGAGCGCTAGGCAGCCCAGCCCACGCCGGGCCCTGAACAGGAAGGTAAGACAAGAACCAGAGCTCACCTGACATTGGCTTTGTCCACTCCCATCCCAAAACTAATGGTTGCAACGATTATGGGGACTTTCTCCTCCATCCACTCGTTCTGCACCAGCGTTCTTTCGGAAGCCTTCAGCCCTGTACGGGAGGGAAGGTGGAGACGGGAATGCACCTTTCCCTGGAGTCTCCCGTGGGGTCTGTCTTGGGTCTGACACTGCACACACTCCTGAACTCATCACGTACCAGCTGTGTGACCTTGGGCCGGCCACTTCACCTCTACTCAGTGCAAAGACCCTAGCCTGTGAACGGTACACGGCACTCAATGAATGTTAGAGCCGAGATTCAAACCCAAGTCCCCTGGCCTCCGAAGCCTGTGCTCTTTCCGTAACACCGACACCTGGGCTTACAAAAGAGCTCATCCCCTGCTGCTGAGTGGGCACAGGGCGAGAAAACGAATTCAGGAGACACGGGTCTCATTTTAGACCTCGCTCATGTCTAGACCCCCTTTTTGTGGATTTAAACCAATCACTTTAGCTCTTCCTGGGTATCTAGAAAAGACGTCAGAACACCTGACTTTCTAGGACCCCGAGGACCTCTCGCACAGAGGCTCCTCAGAGTGAGGAGGACCCCCGGCCTGGGCGGCCCTTACCTGCGTGGTAGGCCTTGGCACTCAACCCTCTGGAACTGAGCTCCACCGCCAGCTGTTCGCAAGCCTCTCGGGTCCTGCAGTAGACAATGCCGCAGCCGGAAAACAACTGAATGGGAAGAGGAACAACAGAAAAGAAAAGAATCACTGGGAGAAACAGCCCGTCTGCTGTAAGAGAAGCTCTGTCTCTCATCAGCTGCAGGCCCTTCTGAAGCAGGCCACCCAGCAAGGCTCTGCCGCCTTCCAACACAGCAGGAGCAAAGCAGCTCAAAAACCGAGCAATCTGAGTCCCCTGCCCTCTCCCCTCAAACCCTGAATAGGTCTGCAAAGGCCACCGTCAGAGGCGGGCTGCTTGCCTGGCAAAGAAGGTTTCCAGGACGAGGAAACCGCAGGAAGGGGAACGACACCAGAAAGCCAAAGGGACCGCTCTCTGCGCTTTAGGCAGCGATGGATAGGCTGGCTGAGGACGCTAGAAACAGCAAAGGCCTTAGAAAACCAACGGCCATCTCTACACTGCGGACAGCATGCCACAGGCATCCCGGCCTCCCAGCCTCAGTGCCCTCACCCCTTTATCCGTCTTCTGTCCGAGAGCCTTAAGACAGAAGTCCTGCAGGTTCCTGTAGGGGTCGGACAGCAGCTCCTTGAACTGCACGTCATAGAAGAGGTTGGCCCGGAAGCAGGGAGTCTTGAAGACAGCGACCGGCTGCTTCAGGTGCAGGGCGGCAAACACATCCTCCTGGACCTGCGGGGTGGCCGTGGCAGTCAGGGCCACACACGGGGCACGGGCCAGGCGGGAGCGCAGGGCCCCCAGACGCAAGTAGTCGGGACGGAAGTCATGTCCCCACTGGGAAATACAATGAGCTTCGTCCACCACCAGGTAGGACAGCAGGTGGCGGGACACCAGGGAGTTCAGGGTGGGCTGGAAGGAGGCTGACGCGGCCATCTCTGGAGTGATGTACAGAAGTTTGGTGCGGGGCTTTTCTCGCTCCAGGTCACAGAGCAGCTCCTTCCTCTCCTGGGCCGAGAGCTTCGAGTTCAGGGAACTCACTCGCACCTTCAGGGCCAGCAAGTGGTCTACTTGGTCCTGAGGGCAGAAGCGGGAGAGGCACAGACGGGAGAATAATTGGCCCACAGGATCTCAGAGAGTCATAGCAAAGCCCCGGGGTATTTCCCAGCCATAAAACACCGCCCCCCCACCCAGTATGTCTTCTCTTTGCACACAAGAAGCACTAAGAGGACCAACTCTGGCGCCAAACAGACCTGGAAGTAATCCTGGCTCATGCGACTGCCACACGCGCTTGGGCTCGTCCTTAACCTTAACCTGTGAATAGTCTCACTCGCCCCCCCACTATAAAAATAGTAACGATCTAATAGGATTGTTGAAGGAACTAAATTTTACATCTCAAAGGCAGACTTAAGGCAAGTAAAGCACCAGCACTAAGCACCGTTATTGTGCTTTCCTGTCTCTCTCTCTTCCTGGTCGACTGCTCCTGACTACACGGCCACGCTTCCTCGCGGCCGATCCCAGCAGCCCGTGCGCAGGGCTCCAGTACTGTCAGAAACACAGAGACGGTGCTAACAACACCCCAGTGAGTCTCTCTTCTCTGTCACAGCGGTGCCCTTCCAGGAACAGAGGAGGACACCAGGGATCCCCGTATCAATTCAGCTCTCTGTCCAGCTGCACCTTCTATCCCGTCAAGAGTGGGCATATGTCTACAGATACGGTTCCACCGTCCATGGGACAAAAAGTAACAAAGGAGTGCTGTGCAGTCGTGGAGAAGCCCCCACTCGGGCAATCTGGAAACCCAATATAGCAAGCAAGATAAGCAGATCAAGGAACGTGAGAGGCAAGAGACCGGAGAAAGCAGAAGTGAAATTTCCAGGTGTGAACGACCTCCCCCTAACCTCCTCAGGGTGCCCTCTTCACTCCCCTGAGCCTCACCTGAATCAGAGCAATGAGAGGCGAGATGACGATGGTGATGCCCTTGGCCAACACGGCAGGGAGCTGATAGCACAGGGATTTTCCCGCCCCTGTGGGCATGCACACAAACACGTCCCTGTCACCTGCAGAAGTACAAGACAGTATCTCACTGCTTCCTGCCTTTTGTCTCCTTCCTTCAAGGCTGTTGAAAATTCACTGAGAATGTAGGAAAATGCCCTAGCAGTGTACGGCACACAATGGGGCGGGGGGGTGGGGGGAGTTCATTATAATCTTAATTCCCTTCCCATCCTTTCTAAAAAGGGATACAGGGACATTTGGAAAAGCACACCAACCACTTCTGATAACGGTCCTAACTACAAGGTTAAGAAGTCCGAGCCGGCTGGGATATAGAGGATTGAACTAAGTAGTCATGCAAGCTGAATGCTTTGTAGACCAGTGGGCACACCTGTGTGGACATGGAGGCAACCACCACTCAGATGCCTTTTGTTTATAAATGTTAGTATAATTAACATTACACTGCTGCCCCTCTCTTGACAACTTCCATTCGCCAACGAATCTCAGGTTTACGGTATTATTACTCCTTCCTTCCCTATTTGGGTCCAGGCCACTCCATCTTTAACAAAGGGATGGCCTACGTCAGTGGCTGGATTAGGCTCCTTCTGCCACCCCGACACAAACTAGCGGGACTCTATGAACTCTTTCAAAGACGATCTGTAGCTCTGAATACGAAGGGTAAGAAATGGAACAGCTGGGTGGCTCCACCAGTAAAACTGCAAGTTTTGGGGGAGGAGTCTACAAGATTTCCAAAACCAATGAAGGACCAAGGTGGGGAGGTAGGAAGGGTCAGGAGGGTGTTCTAGGCAGAGTGCTTCCTTATAGCCAGCATAAATGTAAACGCAGGTAGCTCTGCAATGTTACCTTTCACTACAGCCATGGTGGCACTCTCCTGTAAAGGCGTCTTAAAAGAGTCAAACCCAAAGACCTTCTTCAGCGTGCTCCGGACTCGATGCTCAGGGTCAAAACGGGAAGAATGGTGGCTGCTCATCTTAGCGACAGACGGTGGCCAGAGGTTAAGGCAAAGGTGATGATCATATGGTTGTGGCAACAGCCCCCTGTTCTGCTTTTATTCAAATACTGCTTATTTTTCTCTATGAGTATAAATTTGCTTTATTACACTCAAGCAATATATTATCTTCAAGTAATACAGCTCCAGGTGAACAGCCTCAAGCAATACCTTCTTGGGCAATTAACATCTCCACTTTTACGTCAGGGAAAAAAAAATTGAACTCTCCCAGGCCACGGTATATATAGCACAGAGCCAGAAATCAGATCTGTCTTCGGAATAGTTTGGGGAAGGTGGAATTGCTTGTCTAAGATCCGTCTTCTGTTCCTCCTATAAGCATGGCTATGACGACCATTCTTCCTCCCACGGCCCCCGACCGATCCCTTCTTCCCCACTCCCAGAGAAGAGATCTTCCGCTTTCCTCCTCGGAGTCCCCCAATCCGCTCTTTTCTTCCTTTCCCAGCTGAAGTCTCTCTCTCCACGTCAAGGTATCAAAGCCGGCCGTGGGCCGCCCAGGAGCGAAGAGTTCAAGGTGGGGGGAGGAGGACGACGTCTGCTGGCGCGGGAACCACTGGAGGAGTCCCCTCGCCACCGCCAACTCTGAGAACCCGATCGGCTAGACCTTCAGCACCAGCTAAAACTCAGGCAACCTTGAATCCGTCGCGCAGTAGTGACGTCGGCGAGTGCTTTCCGAGGGGGCGGGGCCAGACTAGGAAACAGCCGTCTTGATTGGTTCCCGGTCTGGAACCGGCGCGAGTTCTCCAGGGACCCGGAAGAGGTCGCTTTCCGTACGGAAGTCGTCTTTCGGTAGTCAAGGGAGTGAGGCCCGCCGAGGCTGTGGGAGGAAGATGGCGGGGAAGAAGAATGTCCTGTCTTCTCTGGCAGTGTACGCGGAAGATTCAGAGCCCGAGTCTGACGGCGAGGCTGGAGTCGAGACGGCGGGCAGCGCGGCCGGTGAGGCCCGAGTCGGGAGGTGGAAGGGGAGAAGCGGGTGTTTGCTGCGGATGCTGCTCCCCTTGCCGGGCCGGAGGAGGAAGAGATGGTCATTGCGCCCCAAGTGTCGGGCCCCGAAGCGCCGTCGGGGTCCGGGGCGGGTGCTCTGTGTAAAATGCATCGTCTCCTTCCGTTGATTCGATTATCCTGCCAGAACTTGCTGCCAATCTCTGTGCCGGGATCTCGCTGGGCAGAGGGATGTGCAAAAGGGGAGAGGGTCCAAGGCTAACGAAACAGGCTGCCTGTTCTCTCTGAGGATGTTTGATGGAAGAGAGAGATGAGGAAAACGTAGATGGAGAGTGATACGGGTTGTATCTTACTGCATTTATAATTTTTAAGTAATGTGCCCTAGACGCATTTTGGAGCTTTTAAAAACTGTATCTGGTCTCCACTAGACTCGAGAGTTTAATTCTGTAGATCTGGGCATGTGTGGACTTTAGAGGCTCCTCGGTGATCCCATTATTTTGTGCGTTGTTGAAACTCCTCAGTGATTTTGTTGCTCTACTAGGTGAGAATCGCGATGTTAGGACGTGGGAACGGATTTATGCGGGGGCGTAGAACGGCAATAAGTTACCTAACGTATCTGGGTCTGTTTCCTCAATGGAAAGTGAGGGGCTTGGACTTAAGTTAGCTGCTGTCAGTTTTGTGTGGTCTTTGCGAGCCAGGAGGTTGTCTGGTGGTTTCCCAGTAATTTGTATTGTTTTAGGGTTTTCTTGGTGGTGGTTTGTTTTGTGTTAAACGTAGGAAAAGACTGTTTCTCAGGTAGGTGTGTTGGGAACCCCGTGGAGTACCCCCTGCTCAAGGTCCTGCTCCCGGGGAGGACCCCCAGAAATGAGGATGACAGAGGACTCCTGTGAGGAGATGAGGTCACTGGTGCGTGTGATACAAGGTAGCCGTCTGCAGAGGCACTCAGACAGTGGAGTCTGGGGCCTACGGTCATTTAACGTGAGATGTAGGTTCCTTTTTTATCCTAAGATATAGTTCTAGCCACCCAAGTCACCGAAAGGTTTCCTTGCACGTTCCCCCCGTTTATTCATTTTTATTTTCCCCTCTGCCTCAGAGGAGAAAGGCGGGTTGGTGTCTGAAGCCTACGGAGACGATGATTTCTCTCGCATCGAGGGTGATGAAGATGGCTACGAAGAGGAAGAGGATGAGAACAGCAAACAGTCGGTGAGTAGATCTGCGCCCGCATCCACAGCTGCTCAGAGCACCACTCCCTCGGTTGGAAACTTCCTGAACTGTTCGGCAGTGTTCCCTTTCCTACCTAATGTCACCCCCCACCCCCGCACCCACTCTTTGGTGTCAGTGAAGGAAACTGGGCTGGATAGTGGCAGTTCTGTTTGTAAGTCAAATCTGTTTTCACCTGGAGCATTTTGTATTAACCTTTGAGTTAAATTTTGGGGGAAAACATAGTGAATTATTTTATTTAACCCAGATATCAGCGAGGGTTTTATGGTGGTTTTCCCTTTTTAGGTCATATTTATTCTGTTTGTAACAGTGTATTCATTCTAATCGGTGTATCATTTATATCTGCAATCAATACTGTATTATTTTTCATCTTGGTGGGGGCTCCTTCAAATCTTTAGCTTATTTAAAAGATTAGGAAGGGAAATTACTATTGTGTGTATGTGACTTAATCCTCTTAACTTCTTCCTTGACATTTTACTCCACACTTGTTATCGCAGTGCCCCTGGTTCTCAGGCACAAGTCTTGCCTGGAGTTCCGTGCGAGTTGCTAACAAAAGCGGACTCGTGTTTCTACCAGAAAGGCCTTAGATGCACCATCACCCGAGTATCATGAGCCAGGGTGTTCAAGTTTGCGGGGTGGGGGCGGGGAACAAAACAAGGATTCCAGCTGGTACTTGGTACAAAGACGTGCAAAGTTGAACCTGGATATTCGGCAATGGCTGTAATTGCAATAGTCAATGTACTTCCAGCATTGATTTGAAAACTTTGTTGTGTGTTGATATGTAAATATTACCGTTGAACTGCTTTCCAGAGTAAGTGACAATGGGCTTGTAGTGTATGCCCTTTGGGAGGATGTTTTCATGCCCTTCTCCCCACCGTTAATGCTGATAAATCAGAATTGACTGAAATTGGTTAGAAAGGCTTTGAAAGTCATGTTCTTTTCCTGGCTTTTTTTTTTTTTAATAAGTGCATGCATTCTGTCATAACATCCGTAATGATTTTCTTCAGTAGATCTGCATAGTGTGTTTTGAAATGTTATTCCATATTTGTTTTCCTTAAGATTTTCATTATATTTAAGCTTCATTTCATGTTTTTGTGAAGTCCTCTCGTTAGATCCCGATAGAGACCTCTCGAATGTGGTTGCATTTGGCTCGGCGGCGTCTCTGATGTTTGGCCCGATCGGGTTCGTCTGAAGGAGGTTATGGAGGTTGCCGTTACAACCTCTGGCTCACTGATGCCTTACAAGACAGTTAAATCTCAAACCCGTCGGAATAGGTTGTTCAAGTCTCTGAGCAGATGTTTCTATTAACATCTGGAATGCTGTTTAATATACAGTGTAGCTTGATTGGAAAAAGACAACAGTTTCAAGTGAAACTTAACTTTTTCCTGGGTGTTAAGTTAAAAGTTCCCATGCATTGGGGTGTTCTGGGTAGTGTATCCTGATAGGGGAGCTGACTTTGACCTTCATTAGCACTCAGTGGAAGGGTGGGCTAGCACCTGCGAGGCCCACGCGTGCCTTGGAGAACACCTTGCCCGTGCAGTGCCCTGTGTCGGGCGGGCCATCTGGATAAGGAGCAAGGCTGGATAGAGCGGTAGGTTGCAGGTCTGGGAGGACTCAGGTGGAGGCAGGGCGCCTCACCCGGCGTCCTGGAAAGGCTGGGCGTTGCCTGTTAATCATGCTGTCCCCTGGTCACTTGCCCTGGTCATTGGATGCCGACCTTCCTTCTGTTCGTGTTGATGCTGGTGCTGCCGGGTAGACATGCCGGTGCAGCCGTGTGCGGGCCGCCGTGCTCCAGCCGTGACCAGGGTCCGCGCAGGTCTGAGTCGGGTGTGTTCGCATTTGTGAAGAGCAAAGGAGAAAATGTCCGTGTTTCTGGTTTTAAGTAATTGATATTTCATTGGAAACGGTATGCTTGTTCTACCCTGTGGGGCCTTATTCTTTTCTGAAGCACGTGGTCGCCTCTTCTCCATTTCTCTCTGTGTGGTTACTCTCACGCATCTCACTGGTGGGACAGTGGTCCTGCCGGAGCGCCGGCTTCCAGCCGCTGACGCGATCTTCCCCCCAGAACATCTCCTCCTCCCTTCTTTCTCCAGTTCCGGGTCACGGGGCGGGGGGGGTTCTTGGTGGAATGACCCCGGCCAGGTAAATTTGCTGCAACCCCTAGTTATGCATGTGAGAACCCTCAGGCCCACTCTTTTAAGCTTAATCCTCTAAATTCTTTGTCTTGTAGGAAGATGACGATTCAGAGACTGAAAAACCTGAGGCTGATGACCCAAAGGTATTTGGTGTTGGCTGTGGTGGGTGGCTGGATGCTAACAGGGCATTTTAACATTATGGCTCAGTTCATGTGTCTGGTTGAGGTCTTCCCCGCAGACATGCGGTGCACCCATGTGTAAATGTTCTGGGGCGAAGTCGGTTTCATAAAGGAACCTAGAGGCCACTCTGGCGCGAGTGAGTCCGGAGGCAACCTGGACCTTCAGCCTTGCAGACAGAGCAAGGTCTCCACCAGGTTAGAGAGGCTGGAGGCCCAGCCAAGCGCAGCAGTCTGCCTGTGTTGTGCACCCTGCTGGGCTTTGTGGGGTTGCTGCCCCCGCGGGGGTGGGGGCAGATGTGGGGAGTTCACAGAGTCAGGAGGCACTGAGGGCTGCCCTGTGTGCCCTGTTTTCTCTGCAGTTGTCCAGGAGCGCAGAAGGGCCAGAGAGGGGGAGGGAACGGGGCCTCCCCCTGCTGTCGGGGCTGCTGAGCCTGATCATTGCTTTCCCAGGCTTGAGCCCCTCCACTCGGTGGGCCGTGCAGAGTGGTCTTCAGAGCGATGTAGCCAGTTCTCCTGCCTCCATCCCGGTAGCAGCCGAGAGTAATCAGTGCCTCCCCTCCCCCCTTGACCCTGCCGGGGTTAAGGACTGCCCGGCCCGTGCCGGGTGGGCTTGGCGCACCCTGCCTCCGTGCTGGGCATCAGAGCAAGTGTGCCTGTCGGGGACACATTCCTTAGGGACAGACCCCCTTCCTCCGAAAGAGGGAGACTGATTGCGTCCCGCTAGGCCCGGGGAATAGGGCCCAAAGTTTGTGATTAAAAACTGCCTTAAAATTAGTGGAGGCCTTCAAGGTGACCTGGTGGAATTAGGAAAATTATACCCAGTCAGAATCTAAAGTGGTAGTGTGTTCGAAAATGCACGTGAGCTCTTTCAGGTTGGAACCGATTCTGTGATCGGACAGAACTGTGTGCAAGCCCTAAACTGAAGCCACGGAGGGCTGTGGGCGGTGCTGAGAAGGAAACACCTCACAGGATGTTTCAGCATCAGCATGCAGGAGGGGAAACGTACCCTAGGAACAACATTTGCAGGCTCCTTTCTGTGCCTGGCGAGGAACCCAGGCTCCCTCATCCAAGCTGCAGGTAGGCCTGTGACCTGGAAGGAAGGTCACAGCTCTGCCTGGGCTTGCAGTAGTGCCGTGTTTGGCTTCTGTCCTAGTGTCTGGGGTACAGACCCTGGAGCCAGTGCGTAAAATAAGGCTAAGGCGCCATTTTGGTGTCAGTGCTCTGCGGTAGAAGGCAGGGACGGTTGTGGGCCCTGGGCCTTTCGTGTGTGTGGTGGCCAGACTTTGCCCCAAGCGTGCGCCTGACTGTCACCCCTTCTGGGGTACAGTGATCCAACCAGCAAACCCCGGGGATGACGTGCCTTCGTGAGAGAGGAAGAGTCTTGGGGGGGCAGAAATGGGAAGTTCGTTACTGTGTCTGTTTTGCTCAGCCTGCCCTTGCTCTGTCTCGTGAGGAGGTTGGAAACAAGTGTCGCTTGTGCTTGCTCCTTGATACTTGTTCCTTGACTGTTGCGCCTTACTGCATTCCTTTTTTAAAATATTTTATTTATTCATTTTTAGACGGGAAGGGAGGGAGAAAGAAAGGGAGAGAAGCATCAGTGTGTGGTTGCCTCCCACGTGCTCACCAGTGGGGACCTGGCCCACAACCCAGGCGTGTGCCCCGACTGGGAATCGACTGGTGACCCCTTGGTTCGCAGCCCGTGCTCAATCCACTGAGCCACACCAGCCAGGGCTGTATTTCTTTTTCATTTTATGTTTCAGTTACAGTTTACATTCGTTATTATTTTGCATTAGTTTCAGGTGTGCAGCATAGTGGTTAGACAACCGCGTGCCCTACAAAGTACCACCTGGCAGCACACATAGTTCTTACAGCATTGACTGTGTTTCCTGTGCTGTGCTTTCCATCCCTGCCATTCAGTCATTTGAAGTTCAAGTCTGTGGAATGAAAAGTTTCCAGGGAGCAATTTCTGTCCCTGCAGGGGAGCCCTCAGAAGTCAGAACACAGAATCCAGCCCCCCCAGGGAACTGGACGTAGTTCTTTTGAGGGTGAGCCTGGAGGGGGTCAGAAGGGGTCAGAGGGGGCTCGCCAGCGCGGGCGTTCCCTGGTCTCCAGCAGCTGGAGGGACCCACCAGGGGACGTAAAGACTGCGCATCCTCCTGACGTCTCTGAGGACTGAAAACGGTGCCCGGCGTGAACCCTCCGTGCCCCGCTTCCTTAGTCGGGGCCCTGGCTTCCTCTCCGGCCTGAGCCGACACCAGCTGTCTTCCAGACGGCGGCCTCCCCTCGAACCCCTCCCAGCCCTCCCTCCGTTCTGGAGCTTTGCTGTCCTGTTTGAGTTTCATTCCAGTTGTTATCTAACTATATTTTTGTATTCTAAACCTCTGATTTTGAATATTTCTGCTTTAAGTAGGCGAAGTTTCTAACGACAGGATGTCATTTATTTCGTTAGCAAACGGGTTGCTGTCATACGTGTCCTTTCCACCAGGTGGAGCACACACTCCTTCCCACGTGGGCTTTTCTGCTCTTCATTTTGCCAGAGCAGTTCTCCCAACGTTTTGGTTCCTCTCCACAATTAAAAGGTGTCATCTCAAAGAGTGTTTTCCATTTTTGTTTTATCTGTTGACATTTATTTTCTTAGAAGTTAAAACTGAAAACATCTTTCAATACTTATTTTAAAATAACTAACCTGTTACGTATTAACATAACCTTTTAATGAAAAATAGTAGTTTCCAAAAAAGAAGTACAAAGAGGCATCGTTTCACCAGTTTGCAGGTTTCCTTGATGTCCACTGTTTGTCTTAGTAAGCAGCTAGGTCCCCAGAACCCCTGCGTGCGGTCAGTTCCAGTGCTCCTGTGGCTGACGCATTTGAAGAAACTCCCTCCTCACAGACAGATCCTTTGAAACGGAAACGTTTTGTTAGCTATCCAGATACTTGCGGATATTCTTTGATACTTCGTGAAAATCTAACCAGTGGTAGTTGTCTGAAGGTTGGTTGTTGCAGTGTGCGCGGGACACCCTGGCGCTGGGCGTGGGGCTCCGCGGCAGTAAAGCCCGCAGCCTCCTGCGCCCGGAATGGCCCTTTCCCCCGCACGCGACTCCGCATCGTCAGGCACTGGTGACCTGGGAAGCGCCGCTTCACGGAGTGACCGGATGGCCTCAGTGTTGACACGTTTGGATCTCTTACGGCCCTCCCAAAACCGTATTTCCTAGTGACATTGCTGATCTCATCAGACAAGCCATTAAGTGTAGGAGGTCATCTGGCTCACAGTGCGGACTACACGCTTTCTCAGGCTCTGCTTTTTGCTGCAGAGTCTGACCTTTATCATTGCCGATAAATACCCTCAGTTTTCCTTGAAGCTCAGGCTTTGTTTTGTTTTTGAGAAAACGTCTGCCCAACTCCCAAATCAGAAGAACCCTAGTTCATCTGTCAGTCATTCTTTCCAATAAAATGGTGTCCCGTGAAGAAATCGGCTAGTTCAGCTCGGAGCCCAAGTCCTCACATGCGTGCCTTTCTTGGACGTGATCGAGGTGTACACACCTGTCACGTCGTCATACAAAGTACTTTAAAAATGTACTCGAGCCCTGGCTGGCGTAGCTCAGTGGATTGAACGTGGACTGCGAACCAAAGCATCGCAGGTTCGATTCCCAGTCAGGGCACATGCCTGGGTTGCACGCCATGGCCCCCAGCAACCGCACATTGATGTTTCTCTCTCTCTCTTTTTCTTTCTCCCTCCCTTCCCTCTCTAAAAATAAATAAACAAAATATTTTTTTTTTTAAAAAGGTACTCGAGAGTCGAGGACATTTGGAAGTGAAATTGGCCTTTTTTTTTTTTAAACCTAGGGTGTGACACCTGCTAGAACTCGGCGCCGCTGCCTTGATTTACTCTGAGGGGCCGGCAGGTCGGCCCGCCGCTCCCCTGTAAATGTCAGCGCAGTGAAACAAGTGAACAGTGTCTTAGCACTATCAAAGTAGCTTTGACCTTGCAGACCCCCGGGGGTCCACAGACCAATTTTGAGAACCACTGTTCAGAAACAGAAATTTCGGGTCGGTAAGATTAAATAGCCGCAGTCACTCTTCCGTGGTGCTGTGGTGCCCTTTAAGCTGCTGCTGCTTTAGGGGCCTTGAGCGGCGTGGGGCAGTCTGGCCTCCAGGGGGAGGGGGGACAGCCGGGCGTGGGGAGAAGTTAGCGCCCTGGCATCAGAGATCTGGGGTTCAATCCCAGCAGCCCTTGGGGGTGCCCCTTCACCCCCGTGTTGCCCATCTGGAAAATGGGCTTCAGGACAAGATCTGCCTCACCTGTTTCAGGAGGCCTCCCTGAGTAAAATGTAAAGAAATACTTGGTGTAACACCGTCCGGCAGATCTGTGTGCAGTAGTGTCGGGAGCGACAACCAGCGCCCCCTGCTCCCTTCCCAGGCGGGCCCCACGCATCGGGGAGCTGCTTTTAGAGCAGTGGAGTCCGGGTTTGGACTGGAGCACACTCAGGGGCATCTGAAAGGTGAGGACCCTGAGACTGCAGCACGCCACACAAGGAGGGAGAGGACTGGGGAGGAGCCGGGTCTGCTGTCTCAGGGTCCGGGAAGGGAAGGGGCGGCCACCCTCAGAAGCGATGCACAGAATTACGCGGCAGGGGTGTGCCTTTGCCTTCCACTGACACCGAGCGCTCTGTCGTCTCTGGCCCAAAGTGGGCCGAGCCGCTTTGGGAGGTGGTGAGCTCCTTGCTCCTGGACGCTTTCAGATAGGTTTCAGAAAACCATTCGTTAAGCTCGTCCTAAAAGAAAGCTGCAGGTTCGGGTTGGACAGACCCCCAAGAGGTTTCCTGGGGAAGACTGGGGCATTATGGCTGAGCAAAGTTGAGTTTCCTCTAACTTTGTTATCTGATGACTTCAGAAAGTCCATGTGTGGAGTACGGAGACTGGGCATTGCCCTCATTTTATCACTCTGACGTTCGGGGTCACCAGACATGAGTGCAGAGTCCCGTATTTGGGGGTTTGAGTAGGGAATGGTGACTCCAGACTCACCTCTGGGGAGCCTTTGGTCCTGGTCCATCGGCCTGCGGAGTCAGGAACGCTACGGTGGCGCCAAGGTTGCTGAGCTCACTCTGATCTGGAGAAAAGGGGACTGGAGGAGGCAGCCAAGGGCTCCCTGGGAAACAGGAGGCTCGGGCACCTCACTCAGACCCATCAGATCCCCTCACTTCAATTCTCTGGTCTTGACCTCTCCCGTAAGCAGCCCGACTCAGTGTTCTGCATACTCAGCAGAAGGTGGCAGTGCTGCCCAGGGAGGAGTCGGACGGCCGAGGCCCCGGTCCAGCCCCTCGCTTCAGGGGCTGGGCGCCTGGCGGCTTAAGTGTTTCCTCCATCTGTGCGCCCTTGGCACCCGAGCCCCCTTTCCACCCTCTCCTTTGTCCGCGGCTCACCTCAGTTGCCCGGGAACGCTTCCCCTTGTTTATTTTTCCCCCGCTCGCATGGTTCCTGTGGGTGAAGGAGTTTCCACGCTCTTACTGTCCCTGACACACCCTTCCCTTGGAAACAAACACGGACACGGATGGCCTGGGCCGAGAAAGCTGAGCGGCCCGTGGCCAGCTACCTGGGAGGCCGGCCTTGCTGTGGGGGGCGGTGTTCAGGCCTCGACCTGGAGAGGAACCCTCCAGGCCCGAGGAGCGAGCATCTGTCCAAACAAAACCGTGTCTCTGGGTCAAGGAAGTGGCCTCGGGTGAGGAAAACATGTTTCGGCCTTTTTTACTTTATTTATTTTTAAAATACTCACCTGAGGATACATTTTTACTGATTTTTAGAGGGAGAGGAAGGGAAAGAGAGAAACTTCGATGTGAGAGGGAAACATCAAGCAGCTGCTTCCCACACACCCCCTGACCGGGGATTGAACCCGCCACCTAGGCATGTCCCTGGCTGGTGATCAGACCCACGCCTCTGGTGTACGGGACGGTGCTCCAATTGAGTGAGCCACCCAGCCAGGGCTGTTCTGGTATTTTTTTTAAAGGCGTGTAGATCTCTGGTTAAAACGTTTTTGAAATTCTTCAGGCCCAAAAGTCTTGTAGAAATGTGGTGTTCAGGGAGAGGAGCCGGCCGTGGGTGTGGGGCGGGAAGGCCGGGGGCGAGAACTGGCGCGGCCTCCCTGCAGCCAGGGCCCACGGCCCTCGACCCGCACTGCCCTTCGCCCTCGGGAAGCCGGGGCTGTGGCTCCCGCTCTGCCAGTTGGTTGGGACGGCAGTGGGACAGTGGATGTGAATGCGGTTTGGTCAGTCTGATCTCAAGTGTCCCCTATGAGCGAGACCCTGTGGGCCACGTGTCATTTTCATCAGATTTAAGAAACTACCCGAAAAGACAGTTGTTAGCATTGCTTAGCCTTTTCAGCCCGACTGAGTCCGATCATATGCTCTCATCCTGAGGGTCACAAGTCGCCACATTTCTAGGTTCCCAGCACCCTCGGGGATTTTCCACAGGACTCCTAGGCCAGAGGAAATCCCAAACAATTCTGTTCCAAGTATTTGGTTTCAACAATCAGTATTACTGTCCTCACAGCGTAGCCGCCGGAGAAGATAATACATACATTGTGCAGTGTCTGAGAGATGTTGAGTAATGCTGCGTTTCCCTTGGAAATTTTTTTTATTCTTTTTTATTTTATTTATTTTTAGAGAGGGGAAGAGAGGGGGAGAAACATCAATGTGTGGTTGCCTCTCACACGCCCCCTACTGGGGACCTGGCCCACAACCCAGGCATGTGCCCTGACTGGGAATCAAACCGGCAACCCTGTGGTTCCCAGGCCAGCGCTCAATCCACTGAGCCACACCAGCCAGTTGAAACGTTCCCCTGAAATGTCTGAGTGTCACTGCACCTTGTGAGTGTGCTGCAGTGCCTTGATGGGCAGTTCGGGCGGTGTTGGAACTGTACTGGTAGGTAGTTTTAGAGCTCCCTAGTGGTGGGCCTTGGTGAAGTCCTCACGGGCCCTGCCCTGAGGCCTGGCCAGCCGAGTGAGCCATGAACGCGTCCCTGCCGTCGGTCATACATACACACCTGAGTTTCCCTACAGAAGGTCAGGCGCCTCGGTGGACGTGTTATAATGGACATCCGAGTCTAGATTTGTATCGGACAGAACTGACTCAGTAATCCCCTCACTTCCTGTCCTCTCCAGCCCTTTCCCCCAACCAAGCATTATTATTAATAAACTCTCCAGAATAAACTCTCTGGAACCTGAAAACTGCCCAGGGAGCTCGTTTCCCAGGAAAATGCTTTCAGCTGCTGAGCTGGCCGTCCGCCAGCAGTGGCACCACATCAGGTTGACCTCCTGAGGACTCCTGATTGACCTTGTCGGGAAGGAGGCTGCAGACACGGCCGCTCCTGCAGGGCTCCTGACACAGAGCAGGGTGTCCGCCTGCCGGGCCTCCGGGCTCTGGGAGCAGAAAGGGGGGTGCGGAGCTTTTCTCACTCCGGGAGCCATGAGTCCCTCTCCGGCCTTTGGGACTGGCTCCCGTGTGCCTGCCTCATGGAGTCTTTCCTCAGCGACTCCCCAGGAAGGGGCAGCAGAGGCCATCCGCGGGGCCCCCGCAGCCCTGCTCTGCCGGAGTCGTCCTTACCCAGCAGGGTTTGCTGTACGTTTACATTATGTGCGTTTTCTTGTCAAATGGTTGTTACAGCAAGATCGAATATTTTGCAAAAGAAAAAAAACCCTCCTGATTCTACAGTCCTATAGTGCGGCCACTTCATTGTCCGCCCTTCTCTGTTTCCCTGCGTAGCTGCATGTGTGGTTTCTGTCCAGTTTCGTTTCCGTCTGTGTGACAAACCTCTTCAGCGTCGCTGCAGTCCGAGTGACCGTGACGCAGGACAGGGGGGAGCAGCGACCGCAGGGAAGCTGAGCACTTAGGTGTCGTGTTACACGTGGGTCATGTCCTGGGAAGACTGCCGAGAAAATGCTACCTCGATTTTCTGGGTACTTCCGAAGGGAGAGTGTTCAGGACCGCGAGCCGCCAACTGTCCTTCTGGCACCGAACTGTCCTTCTGGTACCGACAGCAGTCTTTAGCAGCACACCCCGCATCAGTTTCTGTCCTCCTCGCGCTCCCGGCCGGCTGGAGGGCATGCGGTGTGAGGACACCGTGGTGGCCGGCTCTGAGCGAGCTGTGTGGTTGTCACCAAATGAAATGCCGTGCAGGCAGTGTCTGGCCAGGGAGGGGCCGGCGGGCGGGAACGTGCCGTGCTCTGTACGTGGGCCAGAGGAAATAACTCGGTCTTGAAAACTTGAGTTCTCGTGGGAGGGCCACACGATTGCTCACCCAGTAAGGGAGGAGGGTCGGGACTGGGTAGCATTTTTCTGTAAGCCCCCCGGAGGTCTCTAAGCTGAAGACAGGGTGGCATACCCACTGTGTGCGGATTAGATGTCTAGGACCAGCCCTGTCTTGCAAGTCAGTTCAGACATTACTCACTGAGGCACCGTGGACTGTTGAGCCGTTTCCCCGACCAGCATAGTTAAAAGGTAACGAATTTGGCCGTCTTCCCTGTAAGTCAAGGGTTTGACCCCTGCTTTGCTCTGCGACCCGCTATGGAGTCATTCCTAAAGGCGTCTTTTTCCTCCATGATCTTGACGTTGGCTTCCCCAGTGGCTGGACCGAGGGCTTCCTGGAAACCGTCACCACGTGCAGCCTCCGGTCCAGAGGCAGGAACTGCAGGTCGGAGGGTGGCACCACCGGGCGTTGGGGCGAGGCAGACCCGGGTCTGAGTGACGGCGCCGTCGTGTGCTGGGCGAGAAGCTGCTTCGTTGCACTTTGCCTCGGTTTGGTACTCATCCGTAAAGTGAAAATGATAATGGCTGCCTTGTGGAATTTAAGTGCTGGTTAAGAAAAAAAAATTCACTGTGACTCACCTAGGACCGGAGAAGGAAATGGCCTTAACCTTTGCCGGTTTGGGAAACATCCAGTCTTATCTTCTCATTGGAAGCTGCCGTGTGGCCTTTGAACTGCTGAGAATGCCCAAGCCTCCTGAACGTTTGGCATTTCCTTTCTCCCACCAAAATAAATGGCCAAGTGGCCTTCCCGAGACTCACCTTTAACAGGGCTGGGGTTGCCTGTGCGGAGCTAGGAGACATGGGGGGGGTCCATGCTGGGGAGAACCCACCCACCTCCCCCAGGCGGGTCTGCAGGTCTGTCTGGGTGTGGCCTGATCAGAGCAGTACAGAAGGACGAAGGTGGGCCCGCTGCAGAGTGTCCTTTTGTTGTTCAGACTGAAAGAAATGCAAGGGAGGTCCTGGGTCTCGTCATCTTCCAAAGAAGGCCCGGCTGCATCCTAAGCTGGGCACTGCTGGTAGAGACCGTGTAAGGGCTGGAAGTGGTGATCACATGCAAAGGGGACCAGTGACCACTGTTCTCCCTCTGATACCCCTGGGGGCTCCCCCGCACCCAGCAGGGCCTTCTGGACCGCATTTGCTCCGAGCCAGGTGGAGCTCAGACTCCCAAAGCCCCCCACCTGCTCCCACCCGGCCCCGTAGCTGCGGGGAGCCGCTGCGTGCCCAGCCGCCCGCCCACGCAGCGGCCCTGTAAGCCCCGGCACACTGGCCTGCCGCGGCCCAGATGCCGCACATTGCTCACCGAGGTGTGGCCGCCCCTCCTCGCCCGCTGGGATCTGTCTTTCTGAAATTATATGATGCAGAAAGCAAGCCGTCTGTCCTCAGGGAACCCTCTTTGTTCTGTGTTTTTCATTCTTGTTTTGTTTTCGAATATTTTTAAATGCTTATCTTTGACAGTATTAATGCTTTTTAATACAAAATATGGAATGCGGTATAGTTCATTGTATTATGTAAATTGCAAGATAGTTAGGGGATTTATCTAAGGCACATTCACAGTAGTCTGGTAGAGGAATACAGATTCGAAGTTCACGATGGAGGTCTTCCGTGGTGACAGTGTGTCTCCGTGGAGATCACTCCCATCTCCGAAGGCGGGGCCCGCTGCGCACCTGCAGCCGGGCCTGCCGGCCTGCGAGGCCATCCTGACCAGAAGTCCCGTTCTGCGTTTTAGTCCCTGGCCCTTGAACTGCTGCTGGGTGATGTCTGGGTCCGATGGGATTTTGCTCGTCTGTATTCCTAACTTGGGAGTCAGGTAGAAAGTTTCCTAAGCTGTGCCTTAGAGACACTGGCATTCCCCCAGCCCTTAGATAATGAGCCCCTCCTCCTGCCGGTGGGTAGGTGATGACCAGTGTGCTTTTCACACCACTGGCTTTCTGTCATCGCGGTCACCGATGTCAGTCTGACACCTCAGCTTGGTGGCTGACCTCTCAGGCAGGATAAACTTGTGTACTTTGGTGGCCGTGTCGAGTGTGTCTCAAGAGACTTCATTTTGCCGTCCTTAGCCTTACAAAGCTGTCTCTTTTGTCCTTGCCTGGCCCCACAACCGCCCCAAATGCAGCTGGGAGTGTAGTGCCAGTTTTTGTGGAAAACCTTTAAGAAAAGGAAGGGCTCACCCTGGGCTCACCCTGGCCCCGCCACCGAGGGCCTTGATTCGTCCTGATGCAGGTGACCTTGAAACCCTGGGGCAGCCACCCTGACACCGTCTCCCTTGGGAAGGAGGGGCAGGAATGGAATGGCCTTCTTGGAACAACTTCCACAGCTTTGGAGAAACTCAGAATCGTCCAGGGTCTAGAATTAAGTCTGAGTTCCTCTTTGGAAGAGCCAGGAACTGCGCCTCCCCATGGGAGACGTGCCGGCCAGGGCCTCGCGTGTCCGCGGAAGTCTGCTGGGCTCCCTGTGGTCAGCGCCATGCAGGTGTAGCCAGGTTTTTCAGATAAAGAGACTGTTTCCTCCCGTCTCCCATCCTTTTCTTAGGTCTGCAAGGCCAGGTCCAGAGCTGGCTTAGTCTGTCTTGGCAGACGCCTGTTTAACCCTTTTCTGCGGAGACCTTCTCAGCTTGGAGAGCTGAGCCTTACCATCAGAATGCTGGGAGTGAAGGCAAGCCCACTGCATCCAAAGTGGCCCCACCAGCTTCCGGCCATTTTTCTGATAAATAGAGTGTTTCCATCCCCAGGCGGGCCGCGGGCCTGGCTGGGGCCCGTCCTGGCCGGGGCCCGTCCTGGCCAACAGGATGCTCTGGAAGGAAACAGGCTGGTGACGGGTTTTCTGCAGAGCTCTCCTGGGTACGTGGGCGAAACAGCCCACTTCGGGCATGCGTGCCAGGGGGCTGTCCCCTCCCAGCCATGGGGCCTCAGAGCCTTGGGATGATGACAGTTCTTGGTGCATGCCCCCCAACGTGTCTGTCAGACTACATCAGTCTGATTCTGGGGGTGTTTTGACAGAAGTTCCAGAATTGCTGCTTTCTTAGCAATGTGAAGTGACTCACACACGTGCATCTCAGAACACCTGGTTTCGGCTGTGAGTTCGGTGTCTTCAGAGGGCTTCCCAGGGCCACAGTCGCTCCCGAAGCAGCAGATTCCTGTGTCGGGAGGATCCAGGGGGACCTCTTGTTGAAGTGGTTATTGTCGTGCCTGCCGTCATTCCCCTAGACTGAGGGGTTTTTTGTTGTTTAAAGATTTTATTTATTTATTTTTTTAGAGGGGAAGGGAGGGAGAAGGAGAGGGAGAGAAACATCAGTGTGTGGTTGCCTCTTGTACACCCCCCACCAGGGGACCTGGCCTGCAACCCAGGCATGTGTCCAGACTGGGAATTGAACTGGCGACCCTTTGGTTCACAGGCCGGAACTCAATCCACTGAGCCACACCGGCCAGATGTCTGGTCTGAGCTTTGTTTATATTATACTGCTAGTGTTTGGCCATTGCCTTGTCTGTAATAAATAATGCAGAAATTACTTGTAGAGTAAATAAGTGAATTAACTGTATAATAATTGTCTTTTTGCCTTAGGGTTAGGAGTAGCAAGCTAGGTTTAAGGTTTTTAAACTCATGTTGATGCCCCTTCTTTCTTCTGCCTGTCCCGTATCAGCCTCCATTGCCAGTCCTGCCCGTCATTAGTTCCCCTGCTGCGGCCTCCCTTTCGGTCTTGAGTCCACACCCAGAAAAGAGCTGTGACCTTGAACAGGTTTGGAGTCTGGGGTCAAAGCACTGTAGCTGGCGGTGGCCGTGAAGCCCTGAGCTGAACCCCTAGCCACCAGAAAGGGCAGTGTGGGGAGTGGGCGTGGGCGTGAGTGCACGTGTTGTGTGTGCGACCCACGTTTGAGCACCCGCAGGGGGAGGCACTGACTGCAAGTGCTGGGGACGCTACAGTAAGTCAGACGGGAGTGCACGGGGTTGGCTGGGCGGGGTGGGGTGAGGGGAGGTTTCCCTGAGCCCGGGTCTGAAGTCTGAATGGGGCTTCCTGGGGAGGCGTGGGCAGGGCAAGGCGCAGTGGGAAGGGCAGGGCAGGGCCCTGGGGAAGGAGCAGGCCGAAGGGAGCCTCCCCCAAGCCTGGGGCCACACCGAGGGCTCCTTTTTAAGTAGGTACTCTGCTTGTTAAGTGAGATGTTAGGAGGATTTCTAACTACTTGAAGAGACCCAGGTCTGAGCATCAGATTTAGAAGGTATTGTTTCACTAATCTCCACCCCCCCAGCTGCCGCCTACATTTCAGATGCTGGATGCATCATTCAGCAGAAAACGTACAGTACGTGGCATTCCTCCACTGGCGCTGCGGGGCAGGGGGCTGCCCTCCGCCCTCTGTGCAGAGTGCCTGCTCCGTGCCTGATGCTCCCAAAGCCGGGGAGGAAGGGTGACATCCGCCCTCGGCAGAACCGAGCTGCCAGAGGCAGTGCCCTCTGCCTCGGGTTGGACCCTGGACCTGGGAGCGTGCTCCGTGGGCAGGTGCCGGGAGGGCTGGTGAGGCGCCATTGGCTGTAAACACACGTCCGTCCCCTCCGCGGGCAGCTCTCTGCTGCGGGGTCAGGCCTCACGCTCGAGCAGTGGCTTCGACCGCTTCACGCGGCCGCATTGCTGCTGCTCCGCCCCCCCCCCACCCCGCGCCGGTCATCTTTTTTTTGAGACTGTTTATTTTTAAAGAGAGGGGAAGGGGGGGAGAAAGAAAGGGAGAGAAACATTGATCAGTTGCCTCTTGCACGCCCCCTCCTGGAGACTTGGCCCACCACCCAGGCATGGCCTGCAACCCAGGCAGGTGCCACGACCGGAATCGAACCAGCGACCTTCGGTTTGCAGGACGACACCCGACCACTGAGCCGCACCCGTCAGGGCAGTGATCTTTGTGTTGGTGGCCGGACTTCCCTGTTCTCTGCCAGGCAACCTGCATTCCAGGCCCTGTGATTCCTGAGTCAGAGGCCCTGCCGAGCTGCTGCGTTCTTACAAGTCTCAGACACAGCTGCCTGAGAACCAGAATTTGGCTGCTTCATATCCCCGCTCTTTGGGGGCATCCGCAGCACCCAGCTGAAGCCCCATCGAGCCCTGATTGGTGGGACTTTCACCTTAGGGACCCTGCCCTGGGTTGGGGGGTTGGAGGGGTGCGGACAGCCAGAGGAGGAGGCCATGCCTCAAAGTTGGGTTCCTCTGACCTGCTCAGTGATCTCCCCTCCCTCCCCCACCGCCTCTCTCTGCTTCTTAGGAAGCTGTGGGTTGGGTTTGCTTTCCCTTGAGTCAGAGTTGGACTTGAACTAGAGAGCGCTAGGTGGGTTGCTCTCCTAGGACTCAGGCTTTGCTCTCACCTTCCCTCCGCCTGCCGCCCCAAAGGGCGTGTGCTCTGTGTCCGGGCCTCGGGCTGTGGGTCCCGCCTCCAGCTGACGCACACATATCTGTGGCGAGTGACTCTCCAGGCCGGGTTCGTACTTTGACCAACTGAGAATATCCACCCGGAGGCCGAGGAGTGGGTTAGGCCAGTGTAGACTGGTGTCCCTGTGCAGGCGAGTCGAGGCAGTGACGCCGCGTGGATCTGGAAACGCTGCCTGGGCAGGGGAAGAGAAGGAAGAGCGGTTCCTTGCTGCCCTTCACCGGGGTCTCCCCGCCGCCGCCTGCTGCCGCTTCTGCCAGACCGGTTTCTCCAGCTGCTGGCGGTTGGGCGGCGTGGACCTCCCCTCTGCCTCATCAGCGCTGTCATCCTAAACATCTCGTCAGATGTCTGTGCGGGCCGTCGCTGGCTTCCAAGATGGCTGTGTCGGGTGCTCGGTTCTTTTCTGTGCTGAGTTCCTGGCAGATGCCTGGGGCTGACCGGGAGCAGGGGTCTCTCTGTGTCTTCGCTGGAGTGTGGACAGCCCCGCCCCACCCCACCCCAGGTCCTGTCCTTGCCCCAGGGCTGGTTTCATGGCTGAAACTTACCTCGAAGGGCAGTCGAGGGTAACTGGTTCTGAAAAGCGTCTTTTGGTGTTGGATGCCTGCCCTCACCAGTCTCAACAGACAACTTGGCTCTCCTTCCTTGCTGAGCTTCCTGCGTCCTCGCCCCAAGTCCCGGGCCCCCTCCACTGGAAGAGCACATGGTGGTGGGTCCTCAGGCCCTTCGCTCCTAGGCATAAGCAAGCCTTTTTCCTTTCTCTTTTCTTTTTGTTTTTACTCCTTACCCAAGGATATGTTTATTGATTTTTTTTTTGAGAGAGAGAGAGAGAAACATTGATATGAGGGAGAAACATCGATCTGTTGCCTCCCGTACGTGCCCCGACCAAGGTCAAACCCACAGCCTAGTACGTACCCCGACTGGGGGTCAGACTCTCAGCCTTTCGGTGCATGAGACCACGCTCCAAACCAATAGGCCACCCGGCCAGGGCAAGCCCGTTTCTCTTCGCACTCAGGGCAGGGTGTGGGGTTGGGCTGCAGGAGGGTCCGGAAGACCGGGGGTGGTTGGTGGTCTTTTTCAGGGGCACCTTGGTACAGAGACCCGTGCCCTGGAGACCACCACCACTGGCTCACGTCAGAGAATCACACTCCGGAGCATAGTAATGAGGCGTGGCCACCCGGAGGCACGGGCTCCCGTGGCTCGATTCCCCGGAAATCTCGAGGTGCCTGTGGCACACTCGGAGAACCGAGCAGCCGCAGACCCCTGCACCCCTCCAGGTGCCGGTTCCTTGGCTCGGACTGGCGTGGCTCCTCACCCAGGAGGCTTTCTTAAGGAGGAGACTCCCCTCACGCCTGAGTCGGGTGCGTGTCCTCTGGTCGGCCCTGTGCTTGGAGTGACTGTGCAGCTGGATGCCACTGCGGAGAAACTGGGCAGGACCTGTTCCTGGGGACACAGGTCCGGGGTTAAGAGTCCATGGCTCCGTGGGGCTCAGGGCGCACTCTGTGCACACAGCACCTGTGCGTGTGTATGTGTGTGTGTCCACACGTGCACATCCTGTGAGGGTGTAAAGCAAAGATTAGTTGTCAAATAGAACCAACTACCAAGTTTATCTTCTTGAGGTGGGGTGTGTGTAGAATGATTAATTTGGGGGAATGAATAGCCAAGCCAAAAAAAGAAAGACTAGGCCACCTCGGCGAAGCCAGGTGAGGGTCTTGTAAAATACAAGGATTCCCACCCCGCCCCCCACCATTGCCAGGGACAGAAAAGCTCCCAGCAGCCATGCGGAAGCCCAGGGCCTTTTAGCCCACCCAGGGCGCCCCTGCAGTAAACTTGGCCCCTTTGAAGAGAAGTCACTTGTTCGGTGACTAACTCCCTGTGCCTCTGGAGCAGACACGTGGATTCCAGCAGTTCCAATGCAGATGCCTTGCCTCCTTCCTCAGCTCTGCATCTGGGGCCAGGAGAGGGGCCGGCCCTGTTCCTGGTTGTGGGCAGGAGCCCCCAGAGGCCCTCTGAGTAGTTACCAGGTCAGCACTCCCTGTGACCAGGCCACGGGCCCGGGAGAGGAGTGGGATGTGCTTGTGTTTTCCCACAATTAACTCCCAGAAAGCCATCCCCTAGTGGGAACTCTGAGGGCCCTTTATGGTCGCACATTTTGTTACCGTCACGCTCTTTAATCTTTTCTCCTCCTGAGTCCCTGCTACAGAGGGACTGTCACAGCCCCCTGGAGACTGGCACTCTCCGTGGAGCAGCTGATTGATGACCAACCTGAGTTCCGCGTGGCAGCCCTCCAGGCCCGCCTCCTCTTGCCCACCTGATTGGCAGGGGGCAGGGGGCAGAGAAGCCCGGTTGCTAAGCAGCCTGGCCTGGACACGGTGCCGGCCCAGGCTGAGTGAATAGCCACAGTGTTCAGAAGAGTGCAGGGCTTTGGGCCTGTCCCACGATCAGGAGGGACTTTTTGGGTTAGGGGGCTAAGGTGTCTTATCATGGAGCCATCACTCGGGAGGGGCTTAGGTGACCTTCCCGCACCTCCCTTTCTGACACATCACCTTGGCGTAACGTTTCCTTGCGGGGTGGGGGGCAGAGCTCCACAGCTCCTTCCACGCCCCGGCCTCGTGCAGAGCCGTTGCTGGCTGACCTCCTCCCTCACCGGCCGGGCGGAAGGGAGTGAGATCCAGTGGCCCCCGGGAGCTCTGCTCCCGGCACTTGGATTGTCAGCATGTGGTGGCACTCGGGCCCCTGACCGTGTGCGAGGCGCCGAGTGTCCCCAGGGATGGGGAGGCGCGACACTCTGGGTGATGCATGTTTGGGACAGCAGCAGCAAGGGAAGGCCCGCCCGCTCCGTGCCAGGGCTGGGTCCTGTCCTCCAGGTGGACAGGGTTAGGCGAAGCCTTTGCTCTGCAGTGAAACGCAGAGTGAGTCCAGAAAAACATTCGCTCGGAACCCTTCGCTCTTGGGGCTCTGCATGCGGTGGGACCAAAGGGCGAGCGGCAGCGGGTGTGGGGCCGCGGTTTGCAGGAGGCTTCAGAGCCGCGCTGCAGAGAGGCGGTAAAGCCGGTGGGAAGGGCGCTGGGAGGTGAGCCGCGGGGAGCCAGAGCGAGTGCCTCTGGGCCGGGGCCAGGCCCTGTTTGGTCGAGTGTGTGTGTGTGTGTGTGTGTGTGTGTGTGTGTGTGAGGGAGAGGGAGAGAGAGAGAATTATATCAAGTCTGTCTGCGTGCCTGCTCCAGGGTGCCATGGGCTACCCCTGTGATAAAGTCTTTTTTTGCTTAAACTAAAAGTAAGAAAAACCTCTCTTGAGCAGATAGGCTTGTGTTTAGTTTTGGTGTTTTGTGGTAGAAAGTAGCCACCTCTTGCTTCCTCGGCGGTGAGTCGGGGCTGCGGTGCTCGGGGGTGGCTGGCCTGGGACGGCATCAGGTGGGTCCAGGTGTGTAGGTGACAGACGGTGGCTGGCGCTCCTGCAGCCTTGGTGGGTGTTGGTCCCTGCTGGAGGCCGTGGGGAGAGGCGGGAGCGGCCCCTGGAGCGCCCTGCTGCTCTGGTGGAGGGGGCGGGGTGCAGGTGGCCCTGAGGCCCTGAGCCCCGGCCATCTCTCAGCTGCCCCGCAGTGCCCTCGTTGTCTTCCTCCCCGAGTGTCCTGAGTGGTCTCTGGGAAGGAGTTCTGGGCCGGGCACCAGGCTCACCGCCTCGTGTTTCTGTTTGTTTCTTGCAGGAGAACCCAGAAGTAGAAAAGCGGGATCCGCAGGAATTAGTTGGTGAGTACCCAGGGGGACATATTCCTGAGCCTCGCTGGACAAGCGGGCCTGCGGGCGCGGGGGCTTCTCCCCCGCCACCCAGGGCGGCCACTCTGCCGTGATCCTGGCCTCTCCTGCCTTCTCTCAGGGCCTGTGGCGTTTCCTGTGGTGTCTGGGTGTGACCCCCGGGAACAGCTCTCATTTGAAAGGCTGTCGTGGTGCGTTGCATTGGGCTTTCTGGTTGGTTGCCAGTGTCATCTGGGGGGACATGGGGCCCACTCAGCTGGGAGCTCCTTCCCCTGGTGCCCTGAGCTTGTCCTGTGTCCCGCTGCCCCGCCTCCCTGCTCTGCTGGTATGTCCCTGCTCCAGAAGCAGATGTGGCCTCTCCTGGCACTCAGCTCTGTCCCCGAGGAGACCATGCCACCCAGCCCTAGAGCCCGGGGCCCGTTGTGACCAGAGAGCGGGCGATCACAGTTCTGTGACCTGTGGCGCTGTGTGGAACCCAGCCCCCCAATCTCTTCACAAGTCCCTCAGCTCCTTCCAAGTGGCCATGCACTTCGTGACTGCTCTCCCAGCGCCAGGCCAGACCTCACCAAGGGGTTGGCCCTCCCTCTCGGCGGCGGCTGTGACGGTCTCTCCCTGCCTGCATAATCTTCCCAGAGCAGGGACCCTGCTCCCCAGCTGCTGGGGCTGAAGGGCGGGGACCCACTCTGGTTTTCCTCACTGAGAGGCCTGGAAAGTCTCCTTATGTTTGTCTTCTGAGGAGCGAGTGGGCAGCCCAGACCTCAGCGGAACTCCGCCTTTACTCCTGGTTTTCCCGTGAGTGGGTGCGAGTCTCTCCAGCCCTGTCAACCCAGAATGTCGCTGAAGCCTCAGGGCTTGCTCTCCAGAAAACGGCAGTGTGGGGCGCCTTTGGGTTTCGTGGGCCCAGAAAGGAGGCAGCCCTCCCTGCCAGGACCCCCGTGGCCTCCCGGGGGTGGGGGTGACCCGCGGACTGAGAACGGACTGGAGCCTCAGGACTCCGCCCCTCCCCACCCTTCCCGTCTTTGATGTTTGTGGGGCGGGGCAGGCTCGCACGGCGCCCACTCAGGAGCCCGAGGCCACACAGCGCTGCACATGCTCAGCAGGCAGTGCAGTGTGTGTGGGCCTCGGCCACATCAGCGTTTCCACGGCCAACTGCCTTCATCTCTTCTCGCCACTTTGTGCACACAGCCATATCGAGTGTAGCATACACCTAGATTGGCCAGTTTCAAGCGTGCCACTTGAGGAGTGTGGACGGAGACCGCAGCCATGGCAACCCGCACCACAGCCGTGGTGTGGAGCAGCCCCATCACTCCCGGGGCCCCTCGGACCCTCCCCTCACAGAGGGCTTCCACAGCCCTGGGCAGGCAGCCACCCTTCCTCGCCGTAGTCGTGCCTTTTCCAGCATATCGGCAAACCGGGGCTCCGCAGCCTGGCACTGTGACCTGTTTGGGCGGGACCGTTCTTTGCTGGGGGCGCCCAGCCTGCCCCTGGGCGGTGTTTTAGCAGCACTGTTGGTCTCGATGGCTAGATGTGCACAGGGCCGCCTCCATCACCCCATGTGGGCCATGAAAAATGCTTCTCGACATTGTCCCAGGTCCCCTTGGGGGCCACAGTTGTCCCAGTTGGACCATTGACACAAATGGAGTCATCGTCTTTGCTGTGTTTTAGATCCATCTGTGCTGAAGCTCACCCACGGCGTCTTCTCTTTAGTGTGAGCTGTTGCTCACTGTGGGCTCACACCCGTCGCTTTACCCCGTCCACCTGCAGGGGGCACAGAAGGTCTTGAAGCCTCAGGGCTTCGGCTGCCGTTGTCTCAGTGTCTCACTGTGGAAGGAATGGCTGAGCACTCACGGGGCCACGATGGTCAGCCCCTCTGCGTGGGGGGCTCTCCGTCCCCGGGGCTGAGAAGCGCTTCCTCTGTGTGGACAGCGCAGGCGAAGTGGGGCAAACGAAAGCAGTGGGGCCGACCTGCAGGTTTCTCCAGCCCTTGAGCACACTCTGTCCGTGCCCTCCAGGTGCCCACCGTTGCCACACAGGCGTGCCTGGCACAGTGGCCGCTGGTTAGTGATCCAGTTGGGTTCTTGTGTCTCTTGTGACCTAGAGACACTCCACTGCCTCCTGCTGGAGAGATGCCTGGCGGCCGTGGGTGCCGTCGCCGCTTCCTGACCAGGGCGTGCACAGGGGTGAGTCACGCAGACCTGGGCCTCTCGGGTCCCGAGTGTGGCCGCCCTCCCAGACCATCCCAGTGGGCCCCAGAGGAGCCCCAGACATGGCGCCCCCAGGGGCCTGGGCACGTTTCTCAGTGTCTGTCCTGGGAAGATGGCTGGGGGCCTGTGGCTGCCCAAACAACCATGAGTGTGGGTCTGGTGGCTTCTCCTGCAGACGCGCCCTGGGACTTCAGGATGGATCACTGACAGGTTGCTCCTGAAATCCATGGGGTAAACTTTCATCTAGCATCCTGAGTGTGTCCCTTCATTTGCCAGCTACTTCTAGGATTCTCTTGTCCCAACAGGAGCTCTCCCTTACCCCTGGCATACTGTGTCCCTTTCAGCCCCAGTGTGGTTGGGTTGCTATGGCAACACTGTCACACCCTGTTTTTCCAAAAGGCTTCCCTGGCAAATGCCAAAGGGCGTTCTTTGTCTCTGGGTCACGTGCTCACATACACTCTCCACCCCTTGGAAAAGCAGAACCCTCCCCGGAACCCTCCCCACGGTGTGCCCGAAGCCTGCCCGGGCCCTGCTTGGCGTGGTTGCTGATGGCCCTGAGATGGGCAGACCAGCTCACCCCAGCACATTCCACTCTTGCCCCCCGCCTTCCCCGCAGCCTGCCTGAGTCTCAGGGTTTGAACTCCTGTTTCCCCCCGGGGCGGGGAGGGGCGGGGGAGGAAGTCAGAACGGGATTTAAACCCCAGCCAGAGCTGGGGGTCCCCCTTGCTGCGGGGCCAGGAGACGGAAGGAGGGTGCTGGGCAAAGAGAAGCCCGCAGTGCCCTGGTGGGAAGTGCTCCCAGGCGGCACTGGTGTCTCAGGCCACACTGACACCCAGCCCCGGTCCCCTTGTCCTCAGCAAAAGTGGCAGCTCTAGAGCTGTGTTCTGGGCCCACCTGGGCAGGTGCGCGGACACACTGGGAGAGCCGGTGCATGGGCCAGCTATGACGCCCTGCCCTGTGCAGGGCCCAGCCTCAGTACTGGCAGTGAGCGCGGGCTTGGTCAGCATGGTGGGGACTGGTGAAGCCAGGGAGGCTCAGCGCCGAGTTCTTCACCACAGTGGTGGGGACGGAAGCACCTTCTCTGTAAATGTTCGCCCCGCCGTGGAAAGGAGGAGGGGAGGCTGGGCCAGGCCCTCCCCGCAGCCAGCCGGGCGGAGGGCCGGCCGCAGTGAGCACCCAGGAGGCACTGGCTGCGTGTCCTTGGCGCTGGTTTGCTCATTCTTTCCCTTCGCGCCGCCCCACCCGCTCCGCCTGCTCTCTGCTCGTTGTATGGCCCTTTTCACGAGAGAGTGTTTTCAAGAGCAGGGACACAGTGCACAACAAGCAGCGCATTGTCGCAGCGATCCAGAGCGTGACTCCTCGTCTGCGGGGTGGCCCGAGCACAGGGCAAGGGTGGGCGGGGGGGGGGGGAGACGCTTGGAGGTGGGCAGCGGGCGGAGGGAATGGTGCCTTGGAAGTTGTGGTTCTCCACATCAGAATCAGGCCTTTTGTTCCCAAGAAAGAGGTGGACCGAAAGAGGTCGATTGGTTTATTTTATTACTATTTTTTAAGACCCTAAGCTAATCCTAACAGGTAATTTTTTAAATGTCATTTATGCACAAGGCAGCTTTGAAAGGTTTGAGCCCCCAAGCCTAGGGAGCCCTGCACCCTGTTTCTCCTCTACCTTGGGATGAGAAGGGCGGCCCCAAGTGACTCTGAGTTTCCAGAGCCCTGGGAGGGCGGTTAGGGGCACCACCAGTGGAGGGCTAGAGTAGGGGCGCTGGCTCGCGCTGGCAGCCAGTGTGCACCCCTCCTCCCGGCCTGGGTCAGCAGCTTCCCTCGGGCAGCTTGATGGTGGCCATGGCAGAACTTCCACTGCGAACACTGGCAGATGCTGCAGGTGGCGGCCCTCCCCTCCCGCCTGCCGCACACCAGCGCCCGCAGACAGCTCCTTCTGGGAAAGTTACTACCGTCACACCGCGGCCCGCTGTCTTTGCACCGGTACCCCTGCCCCAGTGTCCCTTTCCCTGGCGGCACGTGCTGGCCCTTTCTGGTCTTGCAGTCTCAACTGAGACGACGGTGCCACTGAGAGAGGCTGTTCGGGACACTTCCACGGCATTGGTCCCTCCCTGGAAACACGGGGTGCTTGCTTTTCCTTCATCCAGGTGACCCCACCTCCCTACAGAATCCTCCTCTGCTCTCTCAACAGCCTCCTTTTCTGAGAGAGTCCGGAACATGTCTCCCGATGAAATCAAGATCCCGCCTGAGCCCGCTGGCAGGTGTTCAAATCACTTACAGGTAGGCACGGATCTGACTGTAGAGGCCGTGCTGGCGAGAGGCCTGGGCCGGGGGCCTGATTCAGGCTGACTGTTACAAGGCTTCTGTTGGAGAAGCAGCGCAGGCAGGAAGGAGTCCGCGGTCCTGGTTACCCCACTGAGCGTGCTGTCAGGAGCCAGCTCTGTACCGCCACCCGCCCCGCCACATCCCCCAGCGCTGCTTGCACCAGGGCCCCCGCTCGTGCGTCGGGAGGTCCTGGGTCCAAGAGGAGAGATGGCATGCCTTTCTGTGCAGCCCAGCCGGTGGGAACGTCTCAGAAGGAGCTTTGCTAAGAAAACTAGGGACCACCAGGATGTAAAATAAATTTTAGAATACAAAGCACAAGCATTCTTATGCATAAAATTCTTATTCTCATATTCCAAATATACCAGCTCCCTCGGTTGTGTGGTACAGCTTCGTACAGGCCCGACCTGAGATGAGAAATCCCAGGGAAGCGGAGCATTTAGTGCAGCTGCTCCCTTGGGAGCGGCCCTCAGGGGACAGCTGGCCTTTGCACCTTTTTAGCCTCTGAGACTGTTGCTTGTCCCTGTGCTGGTCCCCTGGGAGTGGGACCTCATGGGGAAGAACAGGGCAGACCCCCACGGCTTCCCAGGGGAGGCATCCAGTCTGCCTGCTCTACCTGGGACCCTGCAGGTTCTGCTGGAGCCTCCGGCCACACCGCAGCCCCTGGCACCACCCTGGCGGACGGGTGACTAAGGGGCCCGGGGCCATGGAATGCAGTGGGCTGGGGCTGCGGGCGCAGCGAAGATTCTCTTCCTGTTCCGGAAGTCTCCTCCCTCGGCTGAGTCACCAACCCTCAGCCCGCCACCCCCCAGCCCACTGTAACCTCCATACTAGGCGGCAAGCCCCAGCCTGTAAGGACAGTCTAGCCATGTGCCAGGCAGGGACAGCCCGAGGCTCCACCTTCGGGCTCAGAGCACTACTCCTTTCCTGATCCTCGTAATGGCAGAAAACACGAACAGCACGCCTTTCTGTTCAGCGCGGTGGGGGAACCCATCCGATGGCCCAGGAGACACAGAAAGTCATCCGTAGGAGGTGGGGCTGCGTCTGTACACGATCTCCTCTGTCCGGCCTCCCTCTGGTACCTTTGCTGTACGCCGAGGGCTGTCCCTCCCGGCTTCTGTCTTCCCTGGTAGATGTATCACAGACCCATCTCTGTGACTCGGCACTTCCTCTGCCAGTCTCGGCAAACACATGGGCTTTCCAACGGAGAGAGTGGACACCTCCCCTGATGTTCCCAAAGGGCATCATCCATGGGACTTCCGCCCCCGCCCACCTCGTCTCACAAGTGACAGCTGAGCTCTTGATCCCTGATGGTGCCTCTTAATAAAGCGGTGGGGACTGGCCACCGTGCACCTCCCCACAAAGGACATTCTGGGGAATCTGTGAGGCCAAATCCAAAAACTCTATTCCTGCCTTCCTACGAAAGGACTCAGCCCTGCAGGCCTCCCGCTGAGGACTCGCCCATGCTGCAGTGTAAAACCAGCCTTCAGCCCCTGCCCGCCACCGCCAGTGCCTGAAACTCCTCTTCGGATGATGCAGGAGCTGGTGGACAGGCAGGGGTCCCTCCGTGGTCTTCTCCGTGGCTTCTCAGGGTTGAGGTTTTTACCGCTCACACCCGCAGCCTTCCAGAGGGAGTCGGGGGAGCAAAATGCAAGCAGGCTGGTCTTGCTTGCCTTGCGCTCCGCAGGGGTGGACGGTGTAAGCTGGAGCAGGGCTTGCCGTGGCTCTGGGTCTCCTGTGTCTGTGTGTCCACACAGCACACGTGACCACAGACTGGGATTGGGGGGTCATGAGTGCCCTTCTGTTCTCCGTAGGACAAGATCCAGAAGCTTTATGAGCGGAAGGTGAAGGAGGGGATGGATATGAACTACATTATCCAGAGGAAGAAAGAGTTCCGGAACCCCAGGTGAGGTGTTCGTGGCCTGCAGGGAAGGCTGAGTCATTGACCTCGGGCTGGGGACCCAGATGCATGCAGGGAGGTGACAAGGAGAGACCCAGCTGAGATCCCACCTTAACCCAAAGGGGCTGCCACCCAGACCGCTCCCCCAGCCAGAACTTCCCGTTTCAGGCCTGGGCTGGACATGAACCTGTGTGTGGAGTGGCAGCCAGGAGGCCTGGACTAGAATGGGGAAGTGCTGCTGGGTCCCCCTCCCCTCTCTGCTCCTCAAACACGTGACCTCACCAGGCCTCAGCCACCTCATGTGCAGTGAGGGG